>WOGR01007523.1:0-12348 GCA_015342045.1 Leptinotarsa lineolata | reverse complement strand
AAATAATAATAACTCACAAACTCCGACAGATCTGGTCATCGGAACTGTCGGGGAAAAACAAAGCTGCTGCAACAAATATGATTGCTGTTCCAATCTCCCTCTACTCGTTTGAAGTAGTGAAGTGGACTTAAGAGGAGTTGTATCAACTTGACGTAAAGACACGAAAAATGATGCATCTCCATAGGAGTTTATTGCATCCCAAATCATCCATTCTACGATTGTACTTTCCCCGAAAATAAAAAGGGCATGGACTTTTGAGTTTGTAGTGTCTATATGACAGAATGGTACTGGATGGAAACTGTAAAGTCGTCAGGAATTCGAATCCCCTTCTCTTCATGATACGCGACCATGAGAGAGCGGGAATCGAAGCATTTCTCTTTAGGGCAGCTGGTGAACCCGGTTTAGTTTTCGACACCGAACGGGGTGATCACAATTCTATCAACTGGTTGGAAACTGTTCAGCAGGAGGTTCGAATGAAAGCCGCAGAGATCATCCACTTCTGCGGCAACACAAGGATGAGCCAATGCATGGGGTCTCCTTCAATAACATTGAAGACCTTGGCTGATCAAAGCGCCTGACTTTCGCTTTCCTTAGGTCGAGTTGGTTGAAGTCGGGAACAGAGGAGTTCAGCATGGCCGGCCAAGATGGTGTCCTCAACACCTTAGTCCACCGCACTCTGGTGATGAGTATAGAGGTTCGTGACACAAGGTTCAGGACCTGCCGCGAGTCGTCTGAAACCCCCAATGCATTTGCTGTCAGCATGTTCAGCATATATGGCCTCGGCCTAAATCCATCGATATAACGCTCTGTTACCACCGGTGTTGCCCTAATATCCGCGGAATATTCAATTCGTTGTGGAGAACGAGAAGTGTCGGATTTTTTGGAACTATTTGTTTCCCACCCTCAGGCTCATAAAAGCTAGTGAGTCTGATGTTATCATTCTCGACCATCAGAGCGAAACGATATTTGTCGTGGAGTTTTCAGCTCCTGGCAAGACGAATATCGTTCGGAAAGGAGAGGAAAAAACGGATGAAATAGCAAGATTTTCTCTTCAAACTCCGCAGACTCTATTCAGATCACTGATAGTTGTTCTGATTATTGCAGTCTTTGGTGAAATGATGTCCTCTCTACTCTAGAATCTCAAAATCATACCGGATTGGTTTGTCGAGTGGCGAAACATTTTCATTCCCAAAAACGGAGATTTGTCGAGTTGTACATTATGCGAATACTCACCACAGTTGACCGAGTATTCGAAAGGATATATTTATAAGCAAATAGGATTGGAAAGAGGTTAGATTAGGTTAGGTCGAAAGTGAGTGGGTCATTTCGATCCTCCATCGTAATCCGCAATTATTTATTGTGGCTCACACCCATTCGAACTCGACCGAATGAACCCAGCTTCCTAACGAAGCCGATTAGTTTATTTGGTGAGTGATCTTTCAGGTCAAACGGTAAGAGTTCAACTCTGTCAAACTCTGAAAACCTGATTTGGTCCACAGTGGGGCAAGCATAAAGTATGTGTTCTGCTATTCCATTATTTTCCAAACAGAGGTGACACATACTATCTACCGACATTCCTAGTCACTGCATATGATGATTCAGATAACAGAGACCTGTGAGAAGACCTGTTAGACATCGTATTCCATTCCTACTGTAGTCCAACAACTGTTTGGTTTCAAGCTCCGAAAGGTGAATGAACGCCTTGGAGTGAGCCAATCTTGAAAGAATTTGTTAGATGTCCATAAATCTTCTAGCCATCTAGGAGTTCAATGTTTATTTGGCAAAGGCTCAAGCAATGCCTATGACAGGTTCTGGTCCGATGAACCTGCTTGCAGTACCCTCCTGCATTAGATTGATTTGTGCAATTAGCAATGTGCACCTGTATATATTCAGTCAATATAGCCTCTTTGTCAAGAAAAATGTGAATAGGAGGTAGATCTAGATGGATCTACATGGCTGCTGATGATGTGATACTGATGACACCACAGATAGCCAGACAAGGCTATCTCTATAAGCCAGAGCTTCGCCTGAGTCATTTCCTGTAAAGCCTTCGGCTATCAGGCGATTACTCTGTAAATGATCATTGGTCTGACAATCATCACACAAATCCATTGGCTCTGTTAGGGACCTAAATCCCAAGTATCAACACAAATCCATAGCGACAGTTTGATTTGAAGTAAAACTTTCTCCAAGTGAGCGTTACAGGTGAGTTTTTCATCACGGACAATGCCAAGATATTTCACCTCCGTTCCAAATGGAAAGACCTCACCATTGAAGGGAAGAGGGGTTGAATAATACAACTTCCCTCTCTAGTGGATGAGATTATCAACGTTTTGCTAGGGTTGAGAGACATCTGCTCCTCCTACCACCAAATGTGAACAACGTCTGTCGTACATCGAAGGATATTGCAAACTATCCTTCCTGACGTGTACCTTACCCTGAAGTAAATGGTCTTGTTTCGAAAAGTCGTAGTTACAGTTTTATTCACCAGATATGGTCGATTCTACGCCTTTTACAGCCAGAAATGATTCTAAAGTTAGGAAGTGCATTGTCGAATGCTTCTTCAATATCGAGAAATACAGCAACCGCAATCTCCTTGTTGTCAAGGAATTGGTGAATGTTCTCAATTCTAAATCTGTCGATTCGATATCCATACTGGTTATTGATGGAAAATGCATCTTGAGCCACCTTCCTGATGTGACTTTCCAGTATACTCTCAAGTCCTTTCAATTAGATTTTGGGTCTTTTCGACCACTTCAGATATATATACCACCCTTGCTGCCAATCAACTGGGTAGTATATAGTTCCATGCCAGACTGGCTCCATACAATTCCATGAAAATTTGTAAAATTACTTTCAGTTCATTTTAGAATATACAACTTTTTTCAGAAGATTTGAAGGGCTTAAACGACTAGATAGTTTATTAAAGTTCCGGTGCTATGATAACCTTTATGACAACCTGCCAATTGTTCTTTTTTGATCATTTAGCGCCCAGTTTTTATCCAGTGTCAGGCTTAAAAAATCTAACGTTCCTTTTCTGAAGGTCAAGAATGTTCCATTGGGTCATTTCAGCTACACGATTTCAGCAGTTGGCAACGAAGAGAAGAGTCGCTGTATCTGACGAGAACCTGATTATCGATAGAGGTATAATACAGGACTCGATGCAATATAAGCGGACCTCTCTATGGCCTGCATCAATTATCGCGAGGAAATTGATACAAAACCACATGGTCTAATCTTGCATTCGCTCAGTTGCCTTGTGGCACCCAACAAAATAGTGAGATGCCTTGAACAAGTAATACCACTCTGGTGAACTCACTTCACTGTAACATCTAGTCAGACTAGAGTCCAAACAGGGTGGGTCACTTTCAGAAGGGTTGTATTTCAGATCGTATTCTCCAGGCTCCTACTCTCCTGCAACTCAATATTGCCATTATTCGTTGCTCTCAGAAATAATAGAGGGTATATCTGTGGCACCCCCGAAAACTGAAGGCATAAGGCGACCCAATCATTTTATATGGATGATCTCTACCTTCATGCCTCTGGAGGAAAAGACCACCATCAATCCTTGACAATAGTGGTCCTATCAATATGAAATTTGGGATAGCCTAATATGCAACAGTCCATCTCAAAAAAGACCATATGGGGATTACATTGAGGATGTGCAGCTAGTGGCTGGAAGCATTCTGTATCATTTGGAAGCCGGAGAGACGTATACTTACCTCGCCACCCAAAAAAGGTGAGAGCAATAAAGGACTCTCTCCGCGGTAAGTATCATCACAAACTTCGACAGATCTGGTCATCGGAACTGCCAGGGAAAAACAAAATTACTGCTATGAATATGGTTGCTCTCCAATATTACTCTACTCATTGGGAGTACTGTATGTATGAGTGTTTCAATTGTAAAAAGCATCGTTATACTATCATCATTGAACTGAATTCTATATGTTCCATTTCAGAAATCTCGAACATATTTCTTCAGAACAACATTTACTGTCATTGCATCACTCACATGTTCTGTCAGAATTGGGGTATGAAATATTTCTGTGGGGTAACTCTTCATTGGTTTTAGATGTCTTCATCGCTCACAAGAGAAGTATTCACATAAAAGTAGGTATTTTTAGTGATCATTCTCAAGAAGATTTGTTCAAAAATTTTGTATTCTGAGTTCATCTTCGATATAACTTATTGAATTAGCGGAATGTAATTTCAAATATAAAAGTACATTTATTTTTGAAAGGAGTATTAATAATGTAGATGCTCAAATCAAAAATGGTTTTCACATTCCGTTTTGTACATATAACATCTCATCTGATTCACGTCAGTACTGGACTTAGCTTTTAGAAAAATTGCTCATATCAAACAGAATGATCACTGACATCTTTCATCAAATAGTCTTCAGTATTTAGGAACATTTTTCAACAATCTATATATTCTTTCTCGTTTTATTTTGATTTTCGTTCCCCATACATTTGATGTTGTGATGAATTATCTTAAGATCTCTAAACATGCTTTCATGTGTCGAATGGAAAGTAAATTAAATAATTGTTATATTTATGTATTGGAAAAATAGTGATCTTACACTCGAATCAGAAAGCCCATAGAAAACACATATCGAACTGAATTCCAGTTCAAAATGCAACATAACAGGTAGAGTTGAAACTAGTTCTGAAAAAAAAAACTGAATAACAAAAATAGTAAAATATGGATAGTGATTGAACTATTGGTGGTCAACGAAGGAACTGTCTGTAAGAGAATTTTCTAGAATATTTTCACGAAACTCGATGAAAAAATATCAGCAGCTATGAGAGGTAGGCATAGTGTATAAAGGAAAGAATATAAAGACATGACTCAAAAATACTTTTCTGAATGTAATTCGAAGAAATAGTGAAATAGTGATAATGACTATATTATGTACTTCCTGGTTGTTTTCAAAGGTGGAATATTACTGAAATTCATATATACTCACACATCTACGAATTTCAGTAATTATTTCAGTAATCGCTTTATATACACGCGAAGCAATCTGAAAGATCATCTGTAATTAAAGAAACAATGACAGAATTGTGTTATTCTATATACAGTGCCTTTATTTCAAAACTTTCCACCCCTAAAACTTCGTTTAGCAGGGAGAATTTGCCCTGGGCAAAAAACACGTCAATTCAGATATCAAAGGGAAAGTTTAAAACCACTGCCAGTGGTATTTTAGGTTCAACCCCCATACCCCTAGCTACCCCATTTAATAATTTCAAATGGCACTCCCATCTTGTAACACATCATTTTGAAGATCTTAAAAATCCTCACTCAACCCCGTTCAGAAAACTGAAATTGGTCGATCTTTTCCCATGAAATAGGGCAAAAAGGAAATGAATCATAACAAAATGCAAAAATTCATGGAACCGCTAGCAATGACTCAATAACGGCATGTTTATGTTGCTTCTTGGCGTCAGTTACAATTAAATGGTGAAAACATTTATCAGAATTATCTATTCCTGATTTTAAACTATTTGTCAAGTGGTGTCAGTTGCACTGACAGTAATACAAATCGTAATGGTGTACACTTCACGAGAAAGAACTGAAATTATTTTCATTTATGGTGCTGTAGATAGGTGTGCTCGTAAGACAGCTCGGGTTTTTAATGAAAGGCATGCAGGCCAAAATGTGAGTCACCGATATGTTCTAGACCTTGTTCAAAAATTTGTAGAGACCTGTTCTGTGTGCAACAAGGCAGTGAAGCAGCCGAGAGTTCTTACGGAAGCCGCACAGATTGAGATTTTAGGCCAATTCACCGTTGAGCCTACTACTTTAATTTCGAAAGTCGCTAAGTTAGTAAATATTCCAGTTGGTTCTATACACAAAGTTTTGAAACTAAACAAGTTATTTCCTTACAAAATGAGTATCCTTTAGCAACTCAGTGAGGATGACTATGATAGGAGAATTGAATTTTGTGAAATAATGACTGCGAGAATTCAAAATGACTCGAATTTAATAAAAAATATTTGATTCAGAGATGAATCAACTTTTTCTCTTAATGGCTTTGTAAATATGCATTACTGTAGATAGTGTTGTTTCGGGAGGATCATACGCAATATCCACAAAAAATAAACGTCTGGGCTGGAACTCTGGGAAACGAAATAATTGGTCCTATTTTTATTGAAGATAATTTAGCTGGTCAATTGTGTTTAAACTTATTGGAAAATGTAATCGATCCACTCATAACACAATCCTTACAACGTCAAGTTGATGAAGAAGACAACCCGCTCTTGGATGAGCAAAATTTACATTTTCAACAGGACGGCGCACCGCCACGGCTCGATCAACGGTATCCTGATAAATGGATTGGCAGAAGAGCGCTCTGAAATGGCCAGCGAGATCTCCGAATTTAACGCCATTAGATTTTTTTCTCTGGGGTTATTTGAAGACAGTGGTATACAAAACTCCCCCGCAGGACATTCAGGATCTAAGACACAGGATTACTAACACATGCAGTCTTGTCGGACTTTTGTCCGACAGGACAAAATTCCAACAGGAATTCGAGAATGGATTGTACTTTCGCTTAGCTACCAATGATGAAAATTTTGAGCACCTAATGAAGTAAGGTACATTTATTTAATTGCAAAAGCTATTATTTTATTTTTTATTATAATTTTTTTCTTTTTGCCCTATTTTACGAGAACGGATCAACCAATTTCAGTTTTCTTAACGGGGTTGAGTGAGGATTTTTAAGATTTTCAAAATGATTTATTACAAGACAAGGGGTTCTATTTAAAATTATCAAGTGGGGATAGCTAGGGGTAAGGGGGTTGAACCTAAAATACCCCCTCGATATCTAAATTGATGTGTTTTTCGCCTACGACAAATTCTCCCTGCTAAAACGAAGTACTAGGGGTGGGAAGTTTTGGAATGAAGGAGCTGTATATCAGGATCTTGTTGTCAATATTCAGTTTGGAGTTTCGTGCAATGAGAGGGTAGTTGCGTTTAATCGCCGCTCCCGCCCTTTGAATTGTCAGAATCAAGTGCTCATGAAAATTCAAGCGTTTGTCCAAGATAACTCTCAGATACTTCGCACTTTTCTGTTCTTACACATACTTTAGTTGAATCGACAATTTCCTAAAGATTTTCACGTCGGTAAATTTCTTCGTGAAATTGACAAGTTCAGTCTTTGACGGATTTAGCCTTATCTTATAAGAATGAGTATATATAGGAGTATCATCTTCATATATGCCCACACTCGTTTTTTGCGAATATTGGAAAGTCATATGTATATAGAGGGTATAGGTGTTGGGATAGACAGGAACCAATTGGGACACCTGCTTCAATTAAAAAATCCCTAGAGATAGCTTGGTGTATTCTAACCCTAAATTTCCGTGGTCCTACAGAGCGGTTTCATTGAACTGAAAACTATCAATGGCATTGCTTCATAAATACTAAGAGTATTTGTTTGGTGAAGCCGAAAGAGTTTCAGACTCCTGGTCAAATCTACTAGGATTGACCAATTCCGAAGCATTCATACTCCTTCGAAAAACAACACCAAACAATTGTTAACAACATCTCAAATGACCTACAGTGTTTAACAGGTCCTGTTATAGTCATTGTCGTTTGAATCATAATATGGAGGAAATTGAACTATTGAAAGGTATGGTATGCCTGCTCTGTTTGGAAGATGATGAAACAGTAGAGCCTTATCCCGCTGCGGAGCAAATCTGATTCTCAATCCCAAATCTCCCACCAGATACTTCAATCGGCTCCGTGTAGAATCTTATCCCACTTAGTGGAGTTCGAATTTGTATGAGATGAAATGAATAGTCGCTCACTTTGAACCTGAACTTATCCAACCCTTCAGTCATGTAACGTAGCAGAATATATGCAACTCGCAAGAAAAATATCTGATTGAAGGCGAATTTGAACTCATGATCTCCGGATTGTGAGCTATAAAATACCAGTTTTTGGCAGTCAAATCTCTTTAATGAAGTCACTAATAAATGGATTCTGACAGCGTCAATTGTCATACCGTTACAAATTTTGATTTTTGATAGCTATTTACGGAAAGAATAGAAATGGCGGTGGAATTATTTTCGAGTTGACTTAGTTATTCAATGTATTAGATTCACAAATTTTTTGTATCAAACTCAGTTCGACAAAGTAGACAAGGGATCTGATGGAAAGCGAAGCTTCAATATCAATCGTTGAATGAGACATCGCCTACTGCTTTTACACAGGTTATGTTAACAAAAATAAAAAATAAAATAGTACTGTGATACTGATATGAGTTTGGTATAAATATTCATATTATATCCCGGTTACAACAGTTTTGACGCCTTCTACTTCAATACATCATTCAGTGTCGTTTTCAGTGCTACTCTTGTGACCGGTTTTGAATTTTCTTGATCATTATTGCTTCACTTCGACTGGCACTGCTTTCAAATCAAACATATCACTCAATTGTTCACCTAGCGAATGCTGCTATAGAGAAATCATCTAATAATGGCTTTTCTGAGAAGTGACAACTATTTATGGATGGATCTCACTATTTACTAGTTATCAAAGTCTTTTTATTTAGAAGCGGAAATACTACATGATGTCATTGGGCAATATTCCGCCAATGATTCTCTACGAATTCAAACTGAACTGAAATTTTGTTCTGAATATTTTAGCCTCAAAGATGAGCCCCCAAATGTTCGACCTACAGTAATCTATGATGAGTATTTGGGGACCCAGGCAGAAACTACAATTTTGTAATACACTTCTCCAATAAATTAACGCACTACACTGAAATTTCAAAATATTTCGTTGTCGTTGATAAAAACTCCTACTGCAATGTTATATTCAATAAACCTCTTGTATATGACATTTGTGAATGCAGTATGTTTCGACTGTGGTTCAGTAGTTTAGTTTTTATTCGCAAAAATATAAAAAAGCACGAAATGTACTCATTGAGTTCGCAAATCTAAACGAGTTTAAAACGTGTACTTATTCGGTACTCAAGCACTAATACTTCTGGAAGAAGGCTGGAGTTATCGACGAATTGGTCTTCGATTAAATGTGTTCCACACATCCATCACACGGATCTTGCAAAGATTCCGTGAAAGAGGCAATCATGCTCGCAGACCAGGGCAAGAACGAAATCAAGTAACTATTCCTATTCAGGGTCGATATTTTTTGAATTTTGGCACTTCCACAACGGTTTGTTACACATCGAAGTCTACAAATTCATTTTCGAAACGTGCATGCTACACAAATCAGTACATAATCTGTTCGCTAGCGCCTCAGGGAATACAGCATAACACCTAGGATTGCTGCATGGGGTCTTCTATTAACTGCAGAACATCGAAGGGAGAGACTACGTTTTGCCAGGGAGCACGACAATTGGTTAGAGACTGACTGGAAACGAGTGTTATTCACCGATGAGTCCCGATTTTGTTTAACGACAGACGTGTTCGTGTGTTACGACATCCCAGTGAACGATATGCTCAAAGTAACTTTTCATAAACCACATTAGTATCAAATCCAATAGAAGATATCTGGTATATCCTTGGCAGGCGATTGAGAGAGCACCTGATCCAACCAAACAACCTGCAAGAACTAGGGAAGAGACTCATTCACGTTTGAAGAGGACTGGACCAGAATGAAATAAGGCACATAATTTTAAGAAAGAGCCAACGATGTGATGCTGTTATACGTAGTAGAGGTGGAAACAGTCATTATTGACACTTTTATGTATATTGTTGTCAACTTTTTTCCAACAATATTTTGTTTGTACTTTACCTTTTTTTCTATGCTACGTCAATCCTCCAGTTGACACACTATTACAATTACGGATACAATGTAGGTTAACTCTGAAGATATTTGATTTTTTATTTCTCCTCTAACCACAAATGAAATTGATTCGTTGAAGTCGTGCGTTAATTTCTTGGAGAAGTGTATATGTATATTATTTCATCAGATCAATCTAATGAAATATTATATGAAAGAATGACAATTCAACTCTGAAACGCCACATGAAAGATTTCGAGGCGAACAGAAATTCATCACAAAAAATGCGAACAGCACTGAAATTCTAATTTATCAGATCACGATGCCATTGAAATCAATGTATGAGCATCTCCTTTTTCACCTGTTGCTGTTACCAATTTATAACCCACCAATTTGTATAATAGGTTCATTGTATTCTATATATTCTCTCAAAGTGTAATGTTTAGTACCGTTTTTTCTAAATGAGAAACATTAACGGTATTATTTCTAAACTGCATCATTCAAAAAAGTTATATGATTCTTGAGAAGTCTTGATGTTGTAATTGAAGAAATACTATAATTCTGAATGAATTGGGAAGTCGAATACACTTATTTGAATGAAAAAATCGGAGATAATTTTGTATATAAAAGTGTATAATTGAAATTCTTATTGCAAAGCGATTTCGACTTTCGTCATCTTCAGTGCTCACTTGTCAGGTAGCAGGAAGTATTAAGAAGAGAAAACAGTACATTTATAAAATTTGATTTACATAAAAGCTAATCAGCCTAATAACCAATGAGAACTAGTTGGAGATGGAGACCATGTGGCTCAGTCAAATTGACTGAGCTCATCACAATGAGACTGAGCCACATGGTCTCCATCTCCAACTAGTTTCCGTTGGTTATTAGGCAAATTTTATATTTGTACTATGTTTTCTCTTCTCGATACTTTCTGCTACCTGACGAGTGAACACTGAAGATGTCGAAAGCGCTTTTCAATAAGAATTTCAATTATACACTTTCATATACAAAATTATCTCCGATTCTTTACTATAATGCTACTGTAAGTTATGAAAACATTCTTTTGTTTCAAAGTATTACTTTACTGATAGAGATTTTTACCAGTTTTCTAAACTTCAACATCGGTTTCATAATAAAACAGCAGCGTTTTTGCTGCGACCAGAATTAACATTCTCGTCATTTCATTGCTTTTTGATTTTTTCCCATCGACTATATTCATCCCGTCCCAATCGATGGAGTCTTTGGAATAGAGTAGAGAAAAACGAATTAAAAAATTTCAGAAGATATCCTTATCAAAATTGTTGATACAGTCAATGTTATTCCTGGCATTCCTTCAGTATTTCTGGTTATTTGACTGATTGAAATCTTCTTTCTTAAGTAAACTTCTTCTCGAACGTCTTTGACGAAGATGGCTAAATCTATTCCATCCACAACGAAATTCCTGAGGCGTTTGATAAAGTCAACTATATTCGATCAATAAACACATTGGAGCACATGGGAATTTCAGGCAACCTCTATGTTGGATACAAAGTTAACTCATGTTAGTTAACATGTGTGATGGAGTAGGCCGATATTTGATAAAAATCCATTTGATTTCTTCTAGAAACTTTACAGAATCGCAGCGGATTTGTAAACTATGTAGTAGAAATCTTGTAATGAACTCTTACCTGAATAACTCATGTCAACGTACTCCAATCTTCTGGAAGTTCAGTTTCGTCCGGTGTACCTCACTGATCTTATCAGGGACTATTGCTGCCGTTTGTTTTTATGGACAACATTTTGTGCTACTTTTTTCATGTAGAATTTTTGAACTCCGTAGACTTTACAAAAAATTAAAAAAAAAATTCATTTACAACTGGATTATGACACACCACCTAGTTGGGGTGCTGCCAAAAGTACTGGAACTCAGTACACGTAAATGTCATTCCATCATTTTCAATCATTGTTGACGAATCTCTCGAAATACACCTGAGAACCATAAATACAATTACCACTACATTCTCTTGCAGATCTCCAGATACTACGTAACAAAATGAATGATAAATAATTGAAAATATTTTCTATTATTATAAGTATAATTGTTCACTGCACCTCATCGCTATCCAGGTTCGGAATTTCAGGCCTTCCCAAATTCACAAGAAGTAAAGCTACATTTTGTCAATCACACTACAGAACAAATTATTACAAAATTATTATAAAAGGAGAGACTTCGATTTTTTACCTCTGCATAATAGTTTCAGAAACGACTGAATTTGTGTGGAATATGTAGCTTTTGCCAAAGCAAAAAAAATTGTGGTATACAGTGCGAACTTAAATAGTCCCCCCCCATCACCCTTGACTTTCGAATTTCGACTTATCAACTTTTTTCCAATTGGAAAAGGGGTTCGTGACAATTCATATGAAAGATATTTCAATTCTCCATACAATGATTGTCACTTTCATTAATTTCGATAACCGCTTGCGGAGTTATTGGTATTTGAATTTGGGAGTAGGAATTTTGTAACTCCCCCACCCTATGTTAGATTTATTGAAATAAATGTTAATTGGAAAGAGAAATGAATTAGTAACATCGTTTGCAATGGATATATGTTGATT
>WOGR01007522.1:0-12349 GCA_015342045.1 Leptinotarsa lineolata | reverse complement strand
CTAATTTGGCCAAAGTAAGGTATAGGCTTTACAAAAGTTACAGAATCTTGGAATGAGGATTATTTCACAAGTGAATAGGTATACCAGTGTATCAAATACGTTAATTACATTGCAGTGGCTGTCTGTTTCCCAAAGACTGTACGAACTAGCTATGATTTTCATTTTCAAACTGATAAATAGCTTGCTTCTAACTTATTTTGAAGAATTCTGTATATATAGATCTCAGATCAATAAGCACTTAACAATAGCGAGTTTTTGTCACACATTAAATCAAAATTTAGGCATAAGACAGCTGTCTGCGCTTTGGGTGCCGCGTTTGCTCACGTTAGACCGAAAACGTTTCGACTGAACATTTCCAATGCTCTGTTGGCGCAGTTTAGGCGCAAAAAATTCTAGTTTTGTCGCCGATTATTTACTGTAGATGAAACTTGGAATACTATTGTACGCCCGAAACAAAAATATGGCGACTGTTTTTTGAGATAGTTATGGAGTTATTTTGAACGATTATCTTTAAAAAAGAAAAACCGTTACAGGAGCATACTACGCATCATTACTTGACAAGCTGAAGGCAGAACTTGCGGAAAAATGGCCACATTTGCAAAAAAATTCTGTTTCACCAAGACAACGCACCGTCTCACTCCTCATGCCATGGCGAAAATCCACGAATTATGGTTTGAACTGCTTGATAATCCGTCTTACTCACCAGATCTAGCCCCAGGCGACTTTTTTTGTTCCTTCACCTAAAAATTGCGCTCGATAGACAGAGATTTTCGTCAAATGATTATTTTGCAGAGAAACTATAAAAGGATAGTAATATATCATCAATTGGTGTCAAAATCTAAGAAAAATGCCGACGACTCACGTTTGTATAGCTATCTTCGATATACCTAGTGCAATCTATCATCTAAACAAAAGCTTTCTCTGATTAATCGTAAATGTTAACTGCTTTGTCAGAATTTTTCACTAATAGAAGAAATTAATGCTATTGAAAAGTGTGTGTTTTATTGCATCAGGTATAGGTGACGCATGTATAATGATTCGCTGCCCCAAATGTATAAAGTACCAAGAACAAGAATAAATTCCTATGGTTCCTGATGATGTTAAACGCTTGACAACACAAATCGACAAACTGGTGGAACTTCTCCGTTGGCCTATCGCCTCCATTTATCACATACGCCATATCAGAGGTGAGAACGAAAGGAGCCCTATCCCTGAAAGAAAGAAATTAGGGTTCAAAGAGTGCAAACATTTACAGCCAAAGAATACTGTGTTGGAGCTATTTTCCAAGTATGTTGGTCGTGGGTTGCAGATTCTTACGTCCGATGTTTCGTCTACGATAGACACCATCATCGGTGCCCCAATTGTCCTTACCTGCTCATTTCACTGTTCTGGATGCTTCTCTTCAGGGAAGGTACCAACGTTATCGCATAAAAAAGGAACCAAATGCTCGATAAAACGATAGAAATAATAAAAGTTCTTAATAGTAAGCCTGTTCAATTTAGACAATCGAGTCATTTGAAAATTATAGCAACAAAGAAACTTTTACTAATGCCCTAAAATCTTGAAGTTGTAATGAGATTTACACTGATTTCTGTATATTTTTTGATGATTTACTGAACCTGTTGAAATTCCTTCAGTTATTGTAAAAAAATTTAGAAGAGCATTAGTTGATGTTTCAACTCACATCATTCCTGTGAAACAAGCACGTTCCGCAATTAATTCAAATTAGCTAAAATTACTGTAGTTGAAAAAAAGGGATATAATGTGTGGAAAATTCTCGGTAAAATTACAGGTCAGTATCAGTATATTAATGAGATTAAAAGCAATCTACCCAGACATATAGACACAATTATTCCATCAATCCAACACAAAATATCTTCCAAATAACGTCAAATTGTCCATTTTCAATCAGTATAAGAATCTATAAAAAAAAAACACTGAGTCATGCGAAGAGAGGAAAGAAAGAATTCCACAAAATAATTTTGAATGACCGCAAAGTGAAGTTATCGAGATAGCTGATGCTTCAAAGATATCAAAGGAAATTGTTGGACATATCGTGCATGAAAGCTCTGTTCAAAGCGTTTGAACTGCTTGAAGGACGAAATCGCGGAAAACGGCCCTTTTTGAAGAAGAAGAAAGTACTGTTTCATCAAAACAATGCGTCATAAATCAATGAAAACGATGGCAAAATTGCATGAATTGGGCTTAGAATTGCTTCCGCATCCACCGTATTCTCCAGATCTGTCCCCCAGCGACTTTTTCCTGGGTCTCAGACCTAAACAGAATGCTCACTGAAAAGAATTTGAGCGCCGATAATAATCTTCGAAACTGAGGCCAATTTTGAGACTAAAGACAAATGGTACTATAAATATTGTATCGAAAATTTGTATTAGCGCTATAATCGTTGTAATACCGTCGAAGTTAACTATATTGAATGAAAAAATCAAATAATCTTCAAACTTTTCAGCCCAACTTTACTAATATCAGAAATGAACCCACACAATTCAAACATCATGAAAACATTTCCCTCTAGACATTCCTTTTAGGAATTTTCAACAAAATTTCAATATATTTCGAATTTTAATAACGTATATTTTTATTAGCTACAACTCTACTTTTGGATCTACTCTGTGTTGTGACAATTTCTATACCCAAAAGGATCTTTGTAAATCAATTGGAATTTGAAGTCAGAGCTATAGCTTATCAAATCTAGGAAGAGTCTTGAGAATTTCTTCTCTCTCTCTTTCGCTAGTACCGTACTAGCGAAAGAGAGAGCAGAAATTCTCAAGAATCTTCCAAAATTTGACAAGCTGTACTATCCAAGACTATAAAGAAAGTCCATGGAAACACAAGAGACAATTTCAACTAACAGCAAGAAGGAATTAACATAAATACAGTGTGGCTACCTGCACTGAACCGTCGCGCCCACCACCGATGGAATAAAACCGGTTACCTAAACCACGAATGATGTAGTAGCTACCTGCTGTGAACTTAGTCCATTGTCTCATCGTTTTCTATGTCTGCCGCAGTAGTAGATGAAGCGTCAGACATAAAATATGCAGACTATAGCCAACAAACCCGGAAAATAGCTTCGACATACGTTAGAGCTGTTTAAAAAATGTGATTCATTAAATTTTACCTCTTGAAGTTACCAAACATTTGTGCATCCCCCAAAAATTTACCAAAGTCGATATGGAAGAGATGACCAGACGTTTTCAACATAATATTATCGTTATGTCTATCACAGATACCCAATATATAGGTGATAACGCAATAACCGGCGCATGAAGCTAAAACGAAAGGTGTCATTTCTATTTTACAAACATCAGTCAAAAAAATACCTGTGAAATTTTGAACAGCCCTGGCATATTCCAATTCAGACGGATTGTGCTTAGCTAACCATTCGGCGATCGGCTTGTCTTTGAAAGACCCTCCCAATCCATGCTCCACCTGTATTTTGCGCAAAGTTTCCGCTTTCGTCACCATCTCGATCATACCTACGAATATATAGGCGGGTGAACAAATCAAATTGTACAGAGGGCCAAAACTAATCGTTTACTTTTACATACAAATAATATAATCAAAATCGTCATCGCACAATGAAACCATTTCACTCAAACAAGGTGTTCCACAGAAATGTAACATCGAATTGATTCTGGTGTGAAATGATGGAGCCATATTTCATCCATTATTGCTTATCGATGCATAAATTCGCCATAAAAACCCCGAGAATTTATGCGTCGATATGTGAGAATGGATGAAACATAGCTCCATCATTTCACACCCGAATGAAAACGATCGTCATCTGAGTTGGGCTTCGAATTGCTTCCGCATCCACCGTATTCTCCAGATCTCGCCCCATGCGACTTTTTCCTGTTCTCAAACCTCAAGAGAATGCTCGCTGGAAATAAATTTAGCTCCGATGAAGAGATATTCGTTGAAACAGACCTCTTTTGGGACTGAAGACAAACCGTACTATAAAAATGGTATCGAAAAATTATATGACTGCTATAATCATTGTATCGTCCTCGAAGGCTACTATATTGAATAATAGAACAAATTTTAGCTTAGGAACTTTTCAGCCCGTCTGTTATCTTACCTTTCTTTTTGGAAGTCGGTATACAAGTAAACGCCACCATCCTCAGATCCAATCCTTTATTCAACCACAGTTTATCCATCAGTCTTATCATCTGCAAGGTCAGCATATCCTGCTGCAAGTCGTCGCCAACTTTGTAAATCGCCGCTCTCAGCGAACTGTCTTCCATCAAAAAGTTGATTTTCAGCGGCAGAGTGTTCGAATTGAAATATGACGAAGACTGAATGTCTACACCCTTAACTCTCAAAGTGGGCGACAACGGCAGGCTGGTAGTGGTTTCTTGGAGGTCTTTGTGGATTTGTCCGAGAGCGTTGTGGAGTACTGTCAAACGATGAGACTCTTTGGTTTTCTTGACTTCTTCCGCTATATCGTTGAGTTTCTGTAGCAGCAAACAGAATAGCCACATAATCATATGCTGATGACACGACGATAACGATATCGGGACACAAGTTAGATCAACTTGTAACTAAATTAGAGGCTCCTATTGGAGCTTTATCCCATTTTTCACCGCACATTTCAAAATATTCAATTGAAATTCCTTACCTTAACCAAAGACTGTTGATACAAGAAACAATCCCCCAAAGATTTGCCACTCACGGCCAATAGGGCTCTCAACAATAGTTTCAGTCTTCGATGATACCTAACCTCACTTATTCCCGTCTCTTCCTTGTTATTCACCTCTGACGCACAATTCTGAAATATCACAAGAAGGAATATATAAGGCGAACTAGACAAACATGATCAGTTGAATCGATACCTGAGGCGAATCTCCTGGTAGGCTGTGACACAACAACCAGAATAGATAGTGGGCGAATCTTGGGGACCTCAAAGCCCTCTCGAGTAGGAACTGGGCCAGTGGAGAATTCTCGTATGTTTCGTGTCTTAAGGCTACGACTAATTGGGGTAAATAGTCTATCAGTTCGTCATTCTTGAGACCTCTTATCCAATGTATGGCCATCTTTCTAACCTCCAAATCTGGGTACCTAGATATTCGATATAGGTACATTTCTACTTGGTTTTATCATAAGATACCTACATGCAGTCTGAGCTACTATTAATAAAAGAAATTTTCACTCTCATTCAATACACCATACAAACAATCGGCTTCGTCAAGAAGCTGGGTTTATTTGGTCGCGTAAGCTACAATAAAACCTTGCGGGTAAAGACAGTGACTTTAGTAATACCGAATAAAACATTCCCAGTATCGTAATCTTTGAATTATTAAAGTACACAGTATCTAATTTTCGTGGGTTATATGTTATATTAACCAATCTGCTTCTATCAATCAAGTTCATTTCGAAAACCAGAGCCAAAGTTCATTTTCTTGGCTGTGAGCTGAAATAATTTCTCAAATTCGATTGTTATATTTCTTTTGGAACGGTCCAAATGTATTGAATTATTCTGGTTTTCAAAAACCTTTTTTTACTTTATCTTCGTTCAATAATTCCCGAGACTAACTACGAAAACAACATTTATATTAAAATAATTTTTATTCATCAATAAGTCCCGAGACTAACCCAGTGATGGTGCTAGTAGTACCAAACTGGCCACGTTTTAGAGTGATACAATCATTCCAATACCATGTTTTTAGAAGGATTTATCCTTTGCTTCAAAATAGGCTTCAGTTTCGGCAATGACCTCCTCATTCGAGTCAAATTTTTTCCCTGGAGCATTTTTTTGAGATCAGCAAGGAGCCAGTAGTCGCTGGGGACTAAATCTGGCGAATACGGGGGGTGGGGAAGCAAATCAAAGCCCAACTCGTTGAATTTTGCCATTGTTTTCATTGACTTGTGACATGGTGCGTTGTATTGGTGAAAAAGGATTTTTTTCTTCTTCAAACGTACCACCAAGTCAATATAATAATCACTGTTGATCGATTTACCTTTGTCCAGCTAGTCAATGAAAATCACGCCACGCCAAAAACAGATGCCATGACTGTGTGTCGTGAAACAAAACTGAAATTTTTGTTACCCGAGCTCCAGTACAAGCCCCGCCCCCTTTGAGAGAACACGCGGAAAAAGCCGTTTTTCCGGGATATTTCAGCTTGGTTTATGGAAATCGAGATGCGGAATATCGTTTCGTAAGTGATAGGAAAAATCTTTTGCAATATTAACAAAATTCGTTAATTTTAATAGGGAAAATATTGATTTTCTTGAAAATGACATTTTCAGTTATTTAGCTAGGCAAATCGAGCTTTCTTTCAAGAAGCGTCGATAGATTTTCTTAATAACTTTCATTTGATACCTCAATCACGTTTCTAGCATGAAAGGTTCAAATTTTATTTAGATTCGAGTGATGAGAGTTTTATAACATTCGAGTGGATTTCGCAGCCAGGATAATAACGATGCCTACCATTGTACCCAGACCAGAAATGGGTCCCGAAATCTTTGGGACTCAGGTCCGGGAGGCCAGGTGGACGCTACAATGTGTGGGTCTGGGAAACACTACTTAAGGACATGGCAACCAAGCTTCAGTAGGTCATTTGTCAGAAGACTGCTGCGTTTTTGGACGCTTTGGGAGGCTTTCGCCAGCCATGCGCCTCTCAGATGATTGCCGATTCGACTCAGGAGTGAAATGATGTATCCATGTTTACGTATAGACGCAGGAAAGCCTTTTTATTGCGAGTAAATAGCGATAAACAGCTCTCTGAATCGTCGATTCGTTGCTTTTTTTGTTCCATTGAAAGCAATCTCGGCACCCACTTGGAAAAACCTTTTTCATGCTCAATTTTTCACGAAGGAATGTAAATATGCTTCCAGATGATATCT
Source organism: Leptinotarsa lineolata (assembly GCA_015342045.1). Taxonomy (NCBI): domain Eukaryota; kingdom Metazoa; phylum Arthropoda; class Insecta; order Coleoptera; family Chrysomelidae; genus Leptinotarsa; species Leptinotarsa lineolata. Next base: position 5,485 of record WOGR01007522.1, on the reverse strand, counting down.
GTGTCATTTCTGCAATCTCACGGACCATCACTTTGCGCTTTTTCATCACGATTTTTAACACTTCACTCACATTTCCCGGTGTGACGATTTCCAATGGCCCACCCGAACGTTCCGCATCGTTTGTGTCCGTACGACCACGTTTAAACTCGGCACACCAACGACAAATCGTTGATTTGGATGGAGAGGCGTCCGAGTAACGTTTCTCAAGCCATTGCTGGGCTTCTACGGTGTTTTTACCCATTGAAAAACAATGTTTTATCAACACGCGAAACTCGCTTCTTTCCATTTTTCAAACAAACTACAAAGTGACTCTACCATAACCTCGATAACTCTGCTGTTTGTGGTCCGATTAACGGGAACTTTTTACATGTTTCATGAGAAGGTTTGCACTCCAGGGCAACGTAGCCAGTTTGGTATTACTAGCACCATCTCTGGGTTAGTCTCGGGATTTATTGAACTATGTTATACCTTCTCAGAAGTACACTGTATGCGATATAACCCTGCTGCTGATGGTGGATCTCTTTTGTCTGTAGCAGACCTGAGGCTTTGTTGTATTTTTTTAATGATATTAAAAACCATTTTGATGCTGTGTTTCCCCAACAGTTTTCCAATTCTGTCTGTAACCTAGGTAAATACACGCGTACAGCCATCTGAACTTCCTTCCTGTTTGGAACCGTAGTTCTTCAATTTCATGTCTTTGTTGATCTCGAATACACTGTATTCAATATATCTCGAGGTCAGATGTTCCAGTTCTTTCTCTAGATTTTCTGGTTCACGTATTCTTCGAGCCCGTTCAGTTAGAGAAGAGATGACTGCACTCTTTTGAGTAACAGTGCGTGCAGGTTCCTATCCGTGTGCGTGGGTTTTCGTTACACTCTGCAAGTAAGTCTAGCACCTCATCGAGAAGAAGCTGTGAACCTCAACCGAATACGGAATCCCATTCTGAGGATTTCAAGCCAAGCAAACAGCATGACGGCAACTAGACAAGGATGGACGAATGTTATTGACGACTTACCTAATCCAGGTACAGGTATTATCACACCAGACTAACTGGGTCAACATAAACACGCTTTACGTAATTCACCTAATACATGATATATGCGGATAACCGTCTCAAACGTATCAGATTACAAGCGATAACAGTTTCCTATGGAAAGGATCCATATGAATCGGTATAAGGTCCACATTGAATCAACCACCCCAAGATCAGACAGACAATCATCCCATGCCTTATCAAAATTCATCCCTAGAAGACCAAGCATCAACGTCCAAGAACCCATAGAAGAAGAAATCCAATTGAACACCAGATTCCACAAAGGAATGTTTTGTGAAAAGTTACAGCAAGAAGCAGCAACTTTTTCTATAAAAATGGAGTTGTTATATGCGAATTAACGTCTTAAACGTATCAGATTACAAGCGATAACAGCTTCCTACGGAAAGTGCGGATTTTACAGTATTAGCAATACGAACACTTGTGTTCCAGACAAAGCAATTGCTGACACTGCTTAAATATTGTTTTTCACACTAACCAGATAGATAGACCCTGAGAGGTTAGGAAGACGTTCATTATCAATTAGCCGTCTTTCAGTATGTACATTATCTATTATTCGTTTGTAACGTATATTTTATTTCTTGCTATTGCTGATGTTTAAAGTTTTCATTAAAAATCATTGTAAATTATTATACAAAGTTTTTTAAGAAATGAAAGTTAGAAGTGGAAAAGAAGATATAACATACAGATAAAAGTATTAGCAGAGAAAAGAGCAAAGAATATTCCTCAACATCTGTTGAGGAATATTCTGGAATATTCCTCAACATCTGTTGAGGAATATTCCATCAGGTTCAGAATGGGGTAGAATGGCTTATTAGTCTTCCAAAAAAGTAAAAAATATTATTCGAAGATGTATTGTAACAAATTGAACATATTTTTTTGCCAGAACATGAAAAAATCAAATTTAAGTCAACTGAAATTTTGAAACTAAGTTGTAATTTCAGAATTATTTGTTCGATGAGGGCATTTACAACTTTTCAAAAATAGTATTGTTCAGGATCCATTTTGGTTTTTCAGTTGCATGGTGTCGATATTTTTTTGAAATGATTTTTGAGATATCCGTTTTGTATCATTTCCAGCAGAAACAGTGAATAAAATATTCCATAAATAAAAATAATGGCATGGCATGATGGAGAGTCTCGGTTTTTTGGTGTTTACTGGCATACCTTATTCTATAGCACATATCTCAGTTTCTTCACAGTAGCTAGATAGGTAAATAGTAGCTCTATTCGACCTTTCATTGGAACAAAAGTTTATTGCAGATCATTTGACTATTTGAAGTGGACTTATATTCGTCTTCCCAACGACTACTTCATTTGACGAGAAGCAAAATGGGACTCTACCAAATGCCGGTTTGTGGTTCTGCTGCAGGAGCCAGAATTTTCTTGTGAAGAATAATTCACTTCAGAGTTGACAGACCATGGTACATTTTCCCCAATCCAGAAGATTGGAAGTCAGTCTGCGACTACCTTTGTCGGGTAGATAGCTAACAAAAATAGGTGGTTTGGGAAGTGACTCTCCAGTGAAACATTTAAAAGGATACACAACATAGCTGTTGGGTACTACCAGCATCAACTGGTATAAAGACGTTGTTCTTATCCTACCGGGTAACCTATAGCCAACCAGACCGGAATGTTCATCACTGGCTTCGTGTCTGTAGACTATTTTTTCCCTATAAGAAGGCATCTGTAGCAACTTTCCCTCATGGAGGTATCTTTGAATCAATTATATGAAACGAAATATCAAGTTTAGCAGTGAAGGACTTCTTTACCTCTGGTTTGAGTAAATCATCGTATTAGCGTAAGCGTTTGCTGACTTCCTGATGGAGAGGGTGTTTCCTCTCCTGATACAGATCGTCATTCTAAGATATCCTACTATTGACGAAGCGATAAGTATATTCCTGGCTACATCACCTAGCCTCCTACATTTGTTAGAACAGAAACAGGAATTGAAGAACTAGGAAGCTCTGATGCTTGATCTGATGCCTCGGGGAGGACAGTTGGAGTCATTCAGTTGACGACGGGACGAGACCACTTTTAAACCATTGTATGCATTGATTAGTCGGTCTCTGCAACATGTCCCAATTCATTTCAGGTTTCATCCGTATAAGTGCCATATTGTCATCAGCAACGTTGAACATAGCACCTTTTAACTACAGCTGCATGATGTATCTATAGACATTGAAAGGAATAGGATCCAAAACTGTTCCTTGAGGAGTCCAATACTGCTCTTCTTTATAGTAACTATAGAGATCATTCACTATCAAGTTATTGTGATTATTGCTTTTTCATCGGACTATACTGGACTCACATGAATCCAATCCCAAAACTCCATAAGTTGCTGCTCAGTATACGGTCCCTTTTTATGTATATTCGAATTATAACAGCCCAGAACAATATGTGTTATATGACCCTTTCATCTCACTCAACAAAAGATTCAATTAACAAAACAAATCCGAATCCATGGAAGCCAGAGCGAAGCACCAATTGAAATGAAACTTCTTTCGGTGCTTACACACCGAATTTTCCAATTAGCTGAATTTTCCTACCCTTTTAATATCTTAGGGCGACCGAATCGTTCATGCTCGCATGAACAACATACTAGATCGTTTAAATAGTAATTTGAAACAAAATACGAGCTTTGCGCGTTAATTCATCTGTAAATTCGTTGAAGCTCCGCGTGGTGCGTCTCGTTGTTCTAGAATTAATTCGCGTTCAAAGGAAACTCGATTGGGATGCACACAATGCGTATTTGGAAGGGTGGATACTTTAAATGCATTCGTCAGAAATGATGATCGCGTTAGTTCATTGCAAACTTGTTTTGATTGTCGGTGAATAAAATGAACTGAAATACAGCCACGATTGCACTGACGAATCTTCAGAAAGATCATACCAAGATCATTTGAAATCTTCATACATCGATTTCCTCAGAAGATAAACTCAACAAGGAAAGCTTTCTCAATGTAATGAGTCATGGTCATGCTTGAACTCATGTCCCCTGGCAAAACATGGTTTGCAAATATTGAATTGGTCTTCCAGTTTTGACCAATATGAATTATTATATACATCGTATAATCTTTATGAAATATATTGAGCAAACGGGAAGAATTTTCTCCAAAAGAAATAAATAGCATGAAAGAAGTTTTTCTGAATGAAAAGACCAGTTCAACATAAACAAAATACTTTCAAGCGTATTTGATATATTACATTATATACAGTGCTCAGCTCAGAAAAATTGAAATTTGAGATAATGAAATTAATGCATGAATACTGTATTTTGGAGTAGAATTGACAGATGAAACTTTGAAAATGGCGACTGGGCGCCATCTGGGAAAAAAATTGAATGGAAAGGGGGTCTTGTGACAATTATTTTGAAGCTACTGACGAATACTTCACAACCCTATAATAAAAAGCCAATATCTTCAAACAACTACAAAATGATGAAACTTTCAATAATTGCCTAAATAGATTGACATTTAACTACATAATGAGGCAATAAACTTGAGGTCGGATCAGAAGATGCTTGAAATGGTTGCCTTGAACTTCTTGACATATGAACAGCCTATCCGATATTTCATGTCGAACATTTTCCAACACAGTAACCTCAATATCTCTACAAATATTTAATATTCTCTGCCGTAGATCCAATCTTCAGGTTCAGTTTCATACACCTTTTACTTCAAATGGCCCTATCGAAAAAGGTGTCAAATCTGGCGAGCGGGTTGGCCATTTTATAGGACCTCGGCGGCCAATCCAACAACCGGGAAAAGAATTATTCAAATAGTTTCTTACTCATCTGGGGTAACGTGGTGGTGTTCCATCTTGTTGGAATACAATATCCATATCGACTTCATTAGGATTAGTTTCGACTATTTCAGTGATGAGAGGGTCAACAGTAGTTTCCAGCATACTCAAATACAGTTTCCCTGTTGAATTTTGATCAATAAATAGAAGTCTTACAATATTCCTGCCCAAACGTTAATTTTTTTCTGGATATTGGGTCTGTGTTTCCAGAAAAACGTGAGGGTTGGTGTCACTCCGATAATAGCAATTTTGTCTGGAACATTGCTTTTGAGAAAAATGTACATTCGTCACTAAAATAAATATTGTGGAAATAGGTAGGATGCCTAGCAATGGCTAGGCATGATTTCGCAGAATTCTGTTCTTCGATCAGGGCTATCTTCATTTAATTGGTGCACCATTTTAATTTTGTATGGATGATACCTATTCCTCTTCAAAAGTCTCCACACAGTAGAAGAGGACTCGTCACAAACATTCGCGACAGAATAAGTAGACTGTTCAGGATTCACTACCATCTCACCAATTATTTGCACTTGCTGTTCTTCCGGAATGAACGGATGACCTGGGGGCTTTTTGTTATGTTCACTACCGGTAGTTGTGAATTTGGATACAAGTTTTCTCGAATATTTTCCAC
>WOGR01007521.1:0-12350 GCA_015342045.1 Leptinotarsa lineolata | reverse complement strand
TACCAATCTCTCCACACACAATTCAATAGCAAAGATTTCCGCTTGGAATACAGTCGCATAGGTCCCTAGGCAGGTTGATATTTCTGTCCTGGGTCTGTAACTGAAAACACCTGCACCAGAGCCTGAAGGTGTTTTTGATCCACCTGTGAACCAACTGCTCTTAATATTTCTTTCTCCCGTCGGAAACGGTAACTTCTACAAGGTCGGTTAAATTGGATAGTTTCCTATTTTGGCTTTACCGCTGTATTTATAATAAAAGATGTCAAGTTACTCTTTTCAAGGAGTCTTTGAAAAATTACGATTCCGAACGTGTTATAAAAAAAGAGGAGATTTAGAAATCAAAACATTCAGCTGAGGAAATTGTAGAACCCTTGATCATAACATTCGACAAGATTCATCGTATTTATCTGACGATTAGCACACCAAAATTTTTGCTTATAGGTACTTAATATCTTCTCAAATAAGCATATCGATTCATTTCACAAATCTGCAAAAAAATACTGAAAGCTGTTTTGTTTTTTTGCGTAATTTTTATGTTTTTAGTGTGCTGGATCCGAAATTGACTTCCATTTTGTCATAGAACGCCACGTTTTCTGACAATGGTGGAAGCTATGTTAAACAAGTCATCACCTTGAAATAAAAGACTGAAAAAAAGTTCTTATATGTATAATTGCGTATCAAAACTTATTTTTTCATCTAAAATACATTCAGTAGTAAGACTAAACTCATTTTTTTCCAGTGAGACTCCTTTTGGTACATTTTCGTTTGTAGGAAGCATCTGGAAGGTCCCTCTGAAGCGTCCAACACTAGTCTATCATCATTGAGACGCCCCATCTTCCCTGGTATCCTTTTTCCATCCCCTTAATATCTTGGTGATTTCGTTTACACTCGCATCCCCTAAATTTTCTGGAAAGTAGGCATTAGGCAACCTAAAGCTTGAAATACTCATTACATTCTTCTCTCTTTGAGGATCCGTCATGGTTGTGATGAATTATAGAACATCCATAAGCCTTCTAATATCTGGTCTAACGAAAACATCCTTCTTCAACTTTGCCTCTGAGTGGCCTGGAAACTTTGATTTCAAGTATTTGAAGCAATTTCCATCTCTTGAAAGTGACTTTACAATGTGCTTCATCAATTCCAGCTCCATGTGAAGCGGGGGTAGATGAACTTTATATGGGGGGCACCAAAGTTTTATGCACGACATTCTTTTCGCCAACGTTAGACTCCTTCGGAGGCCAACGGCGTGACTTTATGTTGACCAAATGGAAGAATTGGAGATGCCTGACATGTGGTTTCATCAAGACGGTGCCACACGGCACGCGAAACAATGGCCCAATTAAGAGCCGCTTTCGGTGTACAATGGCCCATCAATTGGCCGCCTAGATCGTGCGATTTAACGCCTTTGGATTATTTCTTGTGGGGTCATGTTAAGGCTCACGTCTACAGGGATAAACCAGCAACGACTGACGCTCTGGAATCTGGAAGCTAGCATTTATACGTGAAATACCGGTCGATATGTTAGAGAGAGTGTGCCAAAATTGGACCTTGCGCATGGGCCATCTAAAACGGAGACGCGGAAAACATTTGCATGAAATCATCTTCAAACATTAAATTATATTGATCATTTAATCGATTCCAATAAAGATTCATCAATTTTTTCAAATATTTTGTGTTTTTTCTAAAATCAAATAGATCGATCAAAAAATGAGTCACAAAATTTCAACAATTTGACATTTCCACCTTTTTTTAATATGAAGTCGATAATTTTCTTCACTTTACTGTGAAATAACATGGTAATTAGATGTACTGTTTTCCAATACTAAAAGAAAACAAAATAATATTAATAATGGTTGAAAAATAACTGACATATTTAGCCTAAATATAATGATAAAGACAATTCAAAATTAATCATTTATAATATATTTTATTCAAAATATATAAAGTAGAATAAAGACAAGTTCTTTTAAACTTTTCAAGTATTTCTCCTTTATTTTATTGACTATGAGTATATCATGTAATGTATTACTTATGTTTGGTGAATAAACATTACTGTTATTTTATTGAGAATAATTTTCCTGCTGTAGAACAAAAGTACCGTCTACACACGTTTCGCTAACCAAGTTTTCATCATTATCAGGAGGTGACTAAAACTCAAATGATGATGATCTATGTGATAATGCCAACTTGATTAGCAAAACGCGTGCAGAAAAAATGTTTTAAGGTTCATTTCACGCAAGAGAATTCAAATATACCTATCAAATTACTATTATTTTCGAAAAATTTTTAATCATTCACACTCATTTGCAGCTCGAAATGCTATATTTCACAAACATCCAATTATTACTGTTTCTGAATTATGTATAACAATTAAATACGGAAATAATAAATGTTAAAGATTGTTCGTCGGCGAATTTGTAGCTTTTTTGAAAAGTTGATTACTTTTTCATTATTCCGCTGTAGTTTCATATAAATCATACTTTACTTAGATCGATACATATGGACGTCGTCATACCGACTATTGGAACAATATCGCAATGCGCAAGTGACCCAAACTACCAACTAGCTATCCAAACCGAAGGCATGATCAAAGAAATAGTCAGGCATCTTTCAGCAGAGGTAAGCCTTTTGAAATACTTCTTTCCTGAAGCGGTGGAAAATTCAGGAGTTGATTTCACAACCATTATTGGCCAAAAATGTACACCAGTACATATTGACACAAAAAACGATTTTTTGTATAAATATGTATCTTAGAAACAATGCTTTTCTGGTCCTATGTATATAGGAACTTTTTTCATGAAGTTAGTTCCTGAATACACCTTTTCATTTTTCAGCACAATTAGGAAATACCCCGTGTACATAAATTGTATACAATACCTAAGCCATTAAGAGCCATGGTATATTCAAATGATACTGTAAAGAAAATAAAGAGATGGCGAACGATTTGATTACACCTAAAGATCTTTGTCCGATTTGTATAAAACACCCTTTACATCCAGAAATGAAGAAATCAAAAGATTTTTTAGTAATATCGAATTTTTGCATTCATATATTGAGGCGAAATCTCATGGTCCAAACATGTTGATACGTTGCATAAAAATCCCAAACTTCTCAAAAAATAACATTGTTACTATTTAGTGAAAAAACACTATTATTTTCAGGAATTTCCAGCTTTGAGGAGGTATTGCGCCGAGACAATCTTCAAATGCAGTGAGAACACCGCTACCAGAGATATGGTAAGACAGTCTGGAGGTTTGGATCCTCTAGTAAACATGGCTCGAGACCCAAAAACGAAAGAGGATAAATCACTATTGGCAGCAGTCACTGGTGCCATCTGGAAAACTGCAATCAGTCCAGAGAATGTGGAAAGATTGGACCAGTTGAAAACGGTGGAGGTAAAAATAATAACGGTAGAGAAACAATATGCTGAAGTCACAAATCAGAGACAAAGAAGTGATAAATATATGAGCAGACCAGAATGAAAGTAGTGAAAGTCAAAAACTTGCAAATCTAGGTTGTTTTGTAGATCATTACAGCTTCTCTGTTCAGTATGATAGTTGAATAGAACTGGCCGATACTTGATGAAAATCAATATTCAAACTCATTATTACAATAATACAGTTTATTGATGAAGCTATTGTATAGCAAAACACGTGTCGTGGTTTTTGTGAAACCCTTTTTAGTGAAAATCTTACAATAAACTGTATTGTTGTAATAATGAGTTTCAGTATGATAGTAATCGTATAAAATTCAGAATAGAATAAAATCGTTTCATGATACATATTCAACTCGCATTTCACCAAAACGTAAATCACTCTGCCAAAGTGACTTGCACCACTTTCATTCTAGCCAGCTCATAAAATGAACTAGCTATATAGAAATATTCGGGTTTCATTTATAACAGTGTAGTCTTCTATCACAAAATCCCCGAAAAGCTTTTTTCTTTTACTTGGGAGCCGTCTAACTTGTCCATCTCTCCCAAGTTTCCGAAAAATACTGCAGCCTCATGGGATTATTGCGTTCTTCTCTAATCTCTTTAATGACACCCATGTAATCCTGTGCCATGTTACTAGTTTGTACAGGTCACTGGATTCATATCATATTCTTCTGGGCATAATTTGGGTTGCCCATAAATGCCTTATGTGATTCAATGCCTTATGTGATTCAATGCCTTACATTCGCATAAAATATGACGTGCTGCCTCTGTCCCTTTATTGAATTACCTGCAGTTGTCTCTGTTGTACAGTTCTATTTTGTTCAGGTATCCTTTCAATGGACAACGTCCAGTTAGTAGCCCTGCGATTGTTCTGAGTCTATGCCTGTTTTGATGAAGCGGTCCCTTATCAAAGATGTTTTCCTGTGTGTTCCCTGGCATGTTTTCTCACAACTATATATGTTACTTATAGACCCACTTCTGGTTCAGTACCAAAAACTTTGGTACCATCACAGCTAGTTCAGGGCCCATATATGGAATTGAGGATATTGCCTACAATGCTAGGTGTCCTGGCATCGTGTCAACGAATCTAGACTATTAGGTCTTTCAAAATGATAGGTAAATGGTATGTAAAAAGCAAAGTTTTCATAAAAGTTGTCAAAGAAAATGGTGTGTATTTAATTAGTTATCCAGAATAATTTGTTACACTCGTTCTGTCTGAAAGTAGTGACAACTGATAAATCAATTTTTGCAGGTATTGGTAAAACTACTAGAAAATGTAGAAGAGGATGAAAGGGTCCTGAGTAACGTAGTTGGTGCCCTTTGCGAATGCCTAAAGTTTGAACATAACCGAAGCACTTTGAGAAGAGCGGATGGAATTCCTCATTTGGTGAACCTACTGAATTACACCTACCCACCTTTACTCGAGAATGTACCGATGGTTCTGAGAGAATGCGCCGAAGATGAGGATTCTATGAGGGTCATTGAGGAGTTAGATGGGGTTCGGCTCATTTGGTCTCTACTCAAGAACGATTCGACTAAGGTTGGTAGCAAAACACCTAACTGAAAGGTAGAATGGGAACCTCTCGACGCGTGTTTTATCAACCCAATTGGCGTTATTAGAAGTTGAAAATACGTTAGTTCTTCATCTTCTGATGAGGCCAACTTAATGTGTGAAACCTGAAGAGCGTTGTAGTTCTGGTATTTGGTAGTAGTGTTCGTTTTGGAAAAAATACCTCATAAATTAATTGTAAAAAGAAATAATTGTTTACTACAACATTGCACAAGTATGAAACAAAAAGTAGGCAATATGCAATATGTATCCTAGATATATGGACGGTATTCGAGAGAAACTCGCCTAAAAATGAGGCATAGGAAATATGCGCACCAGCCGAGCTGTCATATTTTTTATTGTTTTCGGAAAATATGATACCGCCGATGATACCACCATACTATGGCATAACGATAAGGAAGCAGTTCTTCATCATATCATCAATTCAGATATAATAAAGGTCAAAGAGTGGTGCGACTCGAACCTTTTATCCTTCAACATATTGAAAACCAAGATGGTGTCCTTCAAATTTGCAGTAGTTGATATATCTTTGAACCACCAGATTATTGAAACCAGTGAGTTTTCTAAATTTCTATGACTATATATTGACAACGGTCTTAAATTCAATGAACATGTCAATAACTTGAATAAGAGACTGGCAAGCAAATTATTCTCTGGTTGTACAGGTGCAGTCATTTATTTTCATTCATATTATTAGTTTGCATTTGCAAGCATTAATAATATTGACAAGATTTTTGACGAAGGAAGTTTTGCTTGCAATTTTATTGGGTCATTTTTTATTGTTAGAAAATCATGTTATTGAAGAGAAAAAGGAATATATACATCCATTCCTGCTAGAATAGCCTCAATAACTTCAAAGCACATGATGGTGAAAAATTAGAATTGGCAAACGTTGTTTCGCCACATAAATTGATTCTATCAGATTAAAAACATTCACAAATATATTAATATTTTAATGCTATAGTGTGTACAATTTTTGGTTAGTCTATTTTTAGCTAACACAAACAAATTGGATAGTTTGCGGACTCTAGAGCATGCCACTTGTATTTGTCCATATGAAAAACATGATGTGCTCAAATCCAAACCACAAACGGATATTGTTTGGCCTTGAGACTTGTCATTGGTCATTACAAATGCCAATCTAATTGGAAATTGCACAGGTTCAAAATGGATTGGTACATCTCTAGGTATAATAGGGATTCGTGGTATCAATATATGTTCACCTCGGAACTTGCTATTTGAAATCCTGGCTTCGACAACGTTCTTCCTGAGTTTTTTATTGACTAATCGCGTGCCGTTGCACAGCTGTTGCACAGCCGTAGTGGATTCAAATTACGAAGCGATCCAACCATCAGTTGTAAATCAAGCGGTGGCATCCCTGGCAAATCCAACGAGTTCAAAAACTCTGCTGGATAATTCACAGTTTCGGTTGCATCGCAAAATGTATCTACGCCCAATGGATAAACAGTAATGGTGGTCGAAAACTGTGTATGGAGTGAGAAAAGGCTTATTGTGTGAGAGAGAGAAGATCGGCTTCGCTCTCCCTACCTTGTGCTGTTGACTGAGTGAGAAGTAACATCGGTAGACGCCTGGTGGAATAAACTGATCTATGATTAAATCAGTAAAATGGCTACTAAAAAAATTAATGTTGGTGATAGAAGGGTAAAAATTGAGAGTAATATGTATTTTTAATGCCACATTATACGAAAATGAAAACAAAAAATGTCGAAAAAAATTTAAAAATATGTTTGAGGGGAAACACCTATATCACTCAGGGGTATGAGAAATAGAATAAAACCTACCGAAGATAGCACCCAGAAGTTCTAATTCATCTAGAAGTAAATATGGGGGCGACAGCTGATTAACGGTAAAACAGATTTTAAACAGATTTTTAAACAGATTTCGTCTTCGTTCTCAGTATAAGTCTGTGGTATAATTTTATAGTGGCCATAATAACAAAAACAATTGATTTTGCCCAATACATTTGGTTGGTGGAATATGTTTTTGCTGTGAAATTGTTTTGATTCGCTTCATATATTTCTGTTCGGTGGGTTACGGAATTTTCAACATTTGTATTATGTAACACGATATTGGTATGCAAGAAGCGTAAAGTTTAGAACCAATGTTCGTATCTCTTTACTCTCAATTGAAATATACTACTGACATTCTCAATGAACTAAATCTACAGATATGCATGATAATTTTTGAAAACTTCATTTATTTTAACGAAATATGGCGTAGATGACAAGATAGAAAATCAATAAGAAAGGATAAAGTATATCATTAACAATAATTACACTTCATAAAACAAATTTCAATCGTAATACAAATGGATATGTCCATCATTTTCTGGTCTGAGAAACTTTATGTTGCCATTTAATCAACCTGTGGTACAACTCATATGTTTTAATTGATTGAAAGAAGGAAAGTAATAGATTTATTGAACTCTTACGGTATAATATTATATAGCATTATTTGAAATAATTAACATTTTTCTGATTGCCTTCGAAAAATTAGTCTTTGGAAAATTTTTATTTCAGTTTGTCATGATCTTCAAAAACTTTTATACAGTTTTTGAAATTTTCGTAGACATTTTTGTGATTGAAAGAATCAATAACACGCCGTTACTATTTGTGACGTCACAATAAATGTACACATCAGTGAATGTGACGTGATACTATATTCCTTTCTTGTAATAGAAGTAGAAATAATTTCATTGAGAATTTCAATAACTATCAAATATTACGTGCAACAGCAGCTGAAACTTTCATGGTCGAAGAACCATTTGAAGTACTTTTTAATGAAATTAGCTGTATTCTCACGATTCGAATGTTTCGTAGCATTAGCTTCAAAGAACACGAACGTAAGGTGTTTTCAGAGATATTCTGAATTAACAATTTGATCCTGAATGATGAAAGGTACTCGACAGGAATTAAAGTGAATTGTTGTAAGATAACGTGCAACCAAAGACGCTCATATTTTCCTACTAAAAAAGGTGCAGGCGTTTACAATAATTAAGTGTATTTCCTGTCGAGTACCTACCTTTAGGATTCAGGATTAAATTGACAGTTTGTGTATCTCTGAACATCATATACAACTCAGTTCGTTACCTCCGGCAGAGGATTCATCAAAATACTTAAAACCAATCACAATGAAGCTGACTGTAGCTGGATTCGAAAAATTTGTCTCTTGAGGGGACATATATCTTTTTCAAATTGAAGTAATATTTATACACCTACGATTTCTATAGAATGCTCTAGTGCCATTATTATTATATCCATAAAAAATAACTTTAACGTTGGGGCTGTACTTATAACTGACGCTCTTTTTGAAATTATTCAATATACGAAGGTTTAAAAAAAACCACACGAAACTTCATTTCTTATATGAATATTATGTACACCTATCTATTGCTTGAACGCTAAAAATAATTATGTTTCCGCTCCAAAAGGTTTCCGATTTCAAACAATATTGATAAACAAATACTTTAAAAAAACCTCATCAGAATCGGAGCTGTTTCTGGAAATTCCGAAAGTTGACTGTTTTACTATTTTTTTACGTGACTATTGTAAATATCTTGTCATGATAGTATTGTTATGTTTTCTACAAAGTATTTCTTTTTTATTATTATGATGTTATATGTTTAGTAGGACTTCGGTGTTTTTATTTTCATTTTCATCAAGTTGCAGATGGTATCATAGATTCCTACAATCATATTTCTCGAAATTGAAACTGACATATAATTTTCTTTTCCCTTTTTGTCAATGTCAGATAAAGATATTGAAATGAATTCTTCGAAAGTTATACGATTATGGCGTAGAAACTATTTGACATATTCAATATGTCGACTATCTTTGTTGACTTTCTTTATTAACTATCCAATAAAGTATCAGTTTTGCGTCAACTTTTATAACTACGAGTAGGTATTTCAACTGAAAAAAACTTACATCAATTCTAGGTTCTTAAACGTTGTTTATCGATACAAGGTCAATATTATTTCCAACGATAACCGGTCATCAATCATTGCTTTTTACATATTTCCTCATGGTAATTGAAACAGATATGACTGAATGTCGCAATGTCTGATAATTTTGACTATAAAAGTAGGTTAATGTGTATATGTCAAAAACTAACTTTATTCAACGAAATTGGTTTATTTTTCAATATGGAGGTATCTTTAGAATGGAGGTATGGAGGAATCTTCAGAAAAACAACCGAAACTTCAATTTCAAAAACTGTGTGAAATCCTCAGAGCTTGGCCACAGAATAACTTACAGAAGAGATATTTATGTGGCGGCACTTTGATATAGAAGGGTCATATTTCTGTGACCCATATAAGGTTATTTTTCTTATTTCAGATCTGTCATTCCCGCCAAAAGTTATTCGCTTTTTCTGCTCGATCAAAATACATCGAGCAGGGGTAGCGAATAAATTTTGACAGAAAGGACGAAATGTGGGTGCCAAAAAAACGCAAATATTCTGTGTTAGAGGTGGTTGATGTCATTTTAAGCGGGTAATTCAAATTAATAGAAACCTATCAGATATATAATTTTATCGCAATGGAAAAATTTCCACAATTCTAACATTTTAACCAAACTAGCTTTATTTTACCGTGTTCAGGTTCACTAACAACTCGACGAAATTTTTAGATTGACAACTATCACCAAGATTGCCGAAAAAATTCATGGTTTCGTGTTGAGTGTCTTTTCAGAATACCTAATCAAAATATGAAATCGAAGTCAGTGAAAGCTTAAATATCAATTAGTCTGATATTGCATCAAAGAGATAGAACTACTTGACAAGCATAGCACTGGCTACCAGACCACTATATCGAGATTAATGTGCGTACAAGACAAGTATGTCACCAGAAACGGTTTTATCGGATTACAGAAGGAGTGAAATAAGCTTTTTTCAGCGTAGTAAGTACTTTTGGCTGCTTTAGGATCGACGAGACAAGCTACAGGTGGATAGACTTCGTCCGCTGAGGGAAATTGGTTTATAATGGTCCATAATGGTCATGATGAGGTAAACGGTAGTAGCCTGGGTACAAGGGGCTATTTTCTGGAGAGTGTTTGTAGTGACCATGGTAACATTCAACAAGGAGAATCAGAATATGGAACCTCCGGCGTAAAATGAATCTATTGAACACACTTTTCCAATACCAGATAGTATTGTTGATCAGATGTGAATGAAGTGTTTCCAAAAGCATCACATCCTATGATAATTTGAATCATTAGATCACAAGACAAGCAATTTATAAGCAACCAGAATTATGTACAGTAATATAACAAACATCTAACAAAGAACAGAACGTGACTTCTGGAGTGTCATGGAGAAATGAGACGAAAAACACAAAAGTCCAGGTGTTAGTTGTATTTTTCAGAGACTTGCAAAAAATCAACTAGTCAAATGGCTTCCAAATAACAGAAAAGGTATCTTTGAACATGCATTCTGTATGCAGCAGTTGATTTTTTCAAAAATTCAAAACCTCTAGCATGTATTGAAAGATAAATTAAAACTGTTAGCCTGAAATGAATCCAGCGAAAACATTTCTACCGCTCACAAGAATTTCCAAACTCTCCTCAATACATATTACTGTTTTGAAGTATCAGATTCCATATAAAATAATGCTCCTCCATATGAAAAAGTATTCGAATAATGACAAATAACCTTTTTATTATTAAACAAATATTTTCAAGGTACAAGCAAATGCAGCTTGGTCCCTGGTACCATGCATCAGATACGCAACTGATTCAGGAGAAATGGTGAGATGTTTCGTGGGCGGTTTGGAACTCATCGTCAACCTCCTCAAATCCTCTGACACGCATGTACTATCAAGAGTTTGTGCCGCTATTTCCGAAGTTGCAAAAGACATAGAAAATCTGGCGGTGATCACAGATCACGGAGTCGTTGGAATGTTGGTGGATCTAGTTAACACAGAAGACGTGCAGTTGAGGCAGCACTTGGCCTCAGCTATTGCCTATTGCTGTGCTTGGGGGTCAAACTGCAAAATGTTTGGCAGGTGAGTTCGCTAATAAAATAGTTGTTAGTCTTTTGATGATACGAGTCGATTGCACATGGAGTGTTTTGTTTCACAAAAGGTGTCTTGAGTATTCCCAGTTGGCTTTTTTATTCAATCTTCTCGACAACCAGGAAACGACGCACTTGTGTCATCTCATTGGAGAGGAGACTACTAGAGCCGAAGATCTTTTTCCCAGATAAGTCGCCATGAATAGGGACTGTTAGCATCGTTTCATCAAAGACATCTATGATAAAAACCACCGTCTTGAGAGAGTGGTCACATGTTTGTCAGACTTGCAACCGAATACCCAAGAAACATATTGCCCTTATTGGTCATGAATATAAACTACCGCGCCCAGTAACCTGTAGCTCCGACAGACCTTAGAAGGAGATATTTCACAGTACGAAGTCCTTTCACCAAGTGTCAGCTCCATTCCTGAATAAATTTCTTATGCGCTACCGGCGAAAGTCCACAGATGACTAGTTTGAGCGTTGCAAGCGAGATGAGCCTGGTACTGAACAGACTCTCCGTCACTTGTAAATAAGGCTGGGTAGTTTGATAAAGGTAGTACTGTTCTGGCTGGCACTTACAGCTCTTCAAGCGATAAGTTGTAAGTCTTATATGAGATGTAATGCAGTTGCAGACCATGAATTCGGCCATTTTCTTTCTCTACTACGGATTCAAGTGTTGAAGTCTGCACTAAGTTGATGGAAATATATGGTACATATTTTAGACCTGTTGAAAGACCATGATGAATCTTTCGATTCGGCCGATAAAGATTCACCAACCATGACCATAACCTGAGTTGAGTGATCATTGAATCCCAAAACCGTGCAACCTGAGAAGAAGCAATAAACAAAAAGTAACAGCTTTCTTCAATTGCCTTACAGATTTCTAACCTTTTACGATAAACTGGTGTAATCGTAAGGATAGGAAGTAGGGAAAGTATTATTCAACAAAAAACTCCTAGAACAGAGTTTTCACGGTCGAAGTCATTATTAATAACACCAACTCCATTGGCATCTTGAATGATTTCTATTCTCAACTTGAAGCGATTTTACCAATATGATTCATGTGAAATAATAAGGAAAAGTATTCATGAAATTAAAATCTTCGCAATAGAGGGTTGCCTTTTATATTTCGGGATTAGACAACAAAAACAAATATTAATTTTTGTTCTTTGTTTTTCAAAATATTTCCCATGGAGATCTATACACTTTTGCATGCGTTTGAACCAATTGTCGAAGCACTTTTGCCACTCTGAATGAAGTATCTCCAAGACATGCATTCTGAATGCAGCAACCGCTTCTTCAGGTGTCGAA
>WOGR01007520.1:0-12353 GCA_015342045.1 Leptinotarsa lineolata | reverse complement strand
TCTTTAGCCGACTTGAGGCTCTGTTGTATCTTCCTAGTGGGTTTGAAAACTGTTTCGATGTCGTGTTTATCCAATAGTTTTCCAACTATGTCCGTGACCCTAGGGATAAACGGTAGATATTCGCGTGCAGATGGTTGCACGCCAGCGCCACTCGCGCCACAGCAAAAAAGTAGCTTCATTTTTGAGTAAACGAGATATTAAAACTGTATATAGAACAAGTTATACGTTGGGAAAGATAGTTGAAAGTAATAAAGACAAAACATCCAAATTCGAGAAATCAAGAGTATATAAATTGAAGTGTGGAACGTGTCCTAAGGTATATATAGGTCAAACTAGTAGAACATTTGGAATTCGTATCCAGGAACATCATATGAGCTATGTAAATAAGAAAACAAGTTCAACATTTTCAAATCATCTTTTAAAAGAAAATCATATTTTTAACGAAGGGTCGAAATTTTACACATATAAAATAAAGGTTTGAAACTGAATCATTCAGAAGCAATGGAAATCAATAAACTTAAAAATTCAAATATTCCAATGAATGACTGACTGGATTTGAATACATCACCATTATTGAACCTGTTTTCTGAAGAAAACCGATGAAGTATTACTAAAGATGTATTATGCTTCAGATAATCATAATTGAAGAGGTATCTCAGGTCCAGGTAATTTGATCGAGTGATTTCCTGTAGAGGTAGCCTCAATTGTAGCTACCTGGGGGATATAAATATTGAAGTAAGAAAGAACTTTTAGTATTCAATTCACTTGCTTTGGTAGCGAAACATGTTGTGATATATTGTTTAAATAAAGTTTTTGAAGATCTAATCGTAAGGTGTATTTTATAAAATTACGATCTTAATCTAGTAACGGCCGAATCAATCGGAAAAATATATAAAAGAGTCTTGCAGAAATCATAATGAGGTTTTATTATGCAATAAAAAAGGTTCACGCAAGTTACCAATATAAAAATGAAGGTAATAAGACCTCCTACACTCAAACAAAATGAAGCAACCTGCAGCTGTTTTCGTATTATCAAAAGTTCCAAAGACTAATACGTTTTACATTCAGTATACATTAATATTCGAGCGCGAGTATTCATAAAAAAAATGGGAAGGATCGGTGGTTAGGAACAAAACAATTTTGACAAGTTTATGTCCCCGCCGCCGGCTAAGAGTTCATTGATTCCTGCGTTGATTACCGTTTGTTTGTAGACCCATTCACAAACCATTTTAAACGGGAAGCGTGAAGAGGTAGCTGTGCCGTAATTATATTTAAAAAATTTGAGATTATCTTTTTAGTGAGTCTAGCTGCAGGGGTTCATGAATATCATGAATGATTTATAAGAACGCAGGTACTCATCAATACTTCTATTCCGACTCTACCTAGTAACGATATTCGGCGGAGCTACGTAAAAACATCGATATTTGTATTGTAAAATGCTGGAAGCAGGTGCTAGTTTAGAATATTTAACAGGGCTTTCGGATTGCAATCTACTTCATTGAAATGTTACATTTTTTAGGCCTTAGCTTGCGTTTTTCAGAGGACAAAATTTTATTTTCTCATTGTGTAGGGGGTGTCAAGAGAAGCTTAAGTTCAAGTTTGTGGGGTCGCCACCCTTGTCCCCGGCCGCCATCTTGGAAAAAGAGGTGCAAAGAGTTTTCGCGCTGTATCTCTTAAACTAGCAACTCTACAGAAAATTTAATCGAACATAAAATGTAGCAAATTGAATTTTCTACAATTTTATTTCTATTACTTTTCATCGTCAAGTGACCACCGAAAAAGGTATAAACAAAAATAAGTGAAAAGTTTGTAACAAGTTTCCTTTTGGTGGTTATAACTTTCATCAGTTCATTTTGCAATCAAATGACACCACAGAAATTTTGTAGTGGGTTTTTCAACAAACAATTCCCACTATAGGGATGTTTGATTTTATTTATTTATCTAGGTTTTACAGCGCTCCAAACTTGAGCAGATTCTCGAATGCTCATAGGGATACAATAAAAACAAAACGGTAGGCTTACTTTTCTATCTATATATTTTTATTTTCATACAATTTCTTATGGTCTCAACATTCCCATGCTATTATTAAAATATTTTTGACCCTTTTCCCCACCACCTATGAGGTAGAGTCTGGAGGAGCGTTTTTTATGTGGTATCCCCAGTAGTGGTATTATTATATATTAAAAAAGGTCTATCATAGTTATTATTTTTTCATTCTCTTCGATGGTCCAGGCTGCGAGTCAAGATCTTAATTAGTATCCGCCATATAAAAAGACGAAAAAACGTTTGCGACAACACTGAGTAGAGATGGCTCGACTTTCTCACTGACAAATAATGTTCCACTAGCTAACTCAGGATGCTTCTGCGAAATTTTTATGAATTCTACTTTGCCCATATTATACGCTGCTGACGTTGTGTTGCATTCTGAGACGGCATGGAGAAACAATAAATTCTCTGCAATTACGTCGTCATATAAGTGTAAAACCTGAAGGACAGTACAATTGTTCGGACGTACGCCCTTTTGAAGGCTTAAAAAAATATTAGGCTGCTTCCTTCCTAATGCCGTGATCATATGAAGTAAGTTTTGTTCTTTTCACCACCAAGAAATTATATATCATAATAATAACAATAATAGCAGACAGATGTCCTCAAACAACTACTTGGGCTTTTTCTACCTGTTTAAGGTTCTGAGTTTTGTAGTGGGGAGAAAGGTCAAGGCATGAATAAAAAAATATATAAATAGAAAAGTAAGCCTAACATTTTGTTTTTATTGTATCCCTATGAACATTCGAGAATCTGGTCAAGTTTAGAGCGCTGTTAAACCTAGATAAATGAATAAAATTGAACAACTTCATAGTGAAAATTGTTCGTTGAAAAACCCTTTACAAAATTTCTGTGATGTCATTTTATTGTAAAATGAACTGAAAAAAAGTTATAACCACCAAAAGGAAACTTGTTACAATATTTTCACTTTTTTTGTTTATAACTTTTTTGTTGGTCACTTGACGATGAAAAGTAATGGGAATAAAATTGTAGGAAATTTAATTTTCTACATTTTATGTTCGGCTAAATTTTCTGTAGAGTTGCTAGTTTACGACATACAGCGCAAAAACCCTTTGCACCCCTTTTTCCAAGATGGCAGCCGGGATACAAGGCTGGCGACACCATAAACTTGAACATAAGCTTCTACTGAACCCCTCTACACATTAAAAAAATAAAATTAAGTCCTCTGAAAAACGCAACCCTAAATGTAACTTTTCGATAGACTAATCGGAGACAAAAACGTAACTGCCAGGAAAGGGGGCGATTTTCGACCCAAAAATTGTTAACTGGGAGTGACATTCAATGGGAATGAAGGTGGAGTAGTACCATTCTTGTTTCGCTCTTCAAAATCTGTTGAAATTTCAACAAGTAGTTATTTAAAAAATTGGATAAATACTGCACATCAACCACCGATGAAAATGTTGAGAAAGTGAAGAAAATTGTTATGGAGAACCGTCGAATCACTATTAGAGAACTTGCTGAGAATGTCGGTATATCGGTTGGCTCATGCCATGCAATTTTTTCGTAAACTATGATATGAATGATAAAAATGTTTTGTTTTTTGGGCATGAAGCGTGTGGTAGCGAAGTTTGTTCCAAAATTGCTGAATTTTGACTGACTCCATGATTCTTTTTTTTTCTTGGAAATACAAATACAATTTATTTTCAAATACAATTTTTGTAATATGACTTGCTACAAATGTAAACTTACATGAACGTAGTCGAATAAAGTATGTCTATGTCTAATCAAGAGTTATTGAACTTATTATTGAGGGTGAGTCCATAAAAAACGACTAAAATATATGCCGTGAAAATGCTGCTTTTGCGAGAATTTACTTCCAAATCTCTTTTCAAAAGTTCAATTTCTCTGTCCACAAAGTTATAGTAGATGGCGCACAATACTTTGAGCATTCTCAAGTAGTAATTGATATGAATATACAGAGTAAGATAAAAGCAATTGATAAAATGAAGTAAACCATTTTGAAAATGCAACATTACCTACATTCATCATTACTATTAGTAAATCATTAGTTCTTGCATGTTCAGCACTAAATTGGGGAATTCAAGGCAATCTGAATAAGAAATCGCACTTGATAAATTATGTTGGATTATCTCATAGCGGTCACCGGTTTTTTATTACTATTCCTCAGTCCCCCAAGCTATTTTATCCTGGTCCGCCTATGTTTCACTTTCAATTTACTTAACAGTCCTGTGTCCTGTGTTATTCATTTGGATATTTCCTTAAGTGATGTGAGTGAGTGATGACCTCTATCACTGAAACAACTGCTGTAATATTCATGATTGTTTTCTGAATACCCGTGTGCAACTAAGAAACTAGACGTACCATTGTTACCGTTACCTTAATATTTCATAATTTTTCATATTTTTATCCCTGAACGACTTTTTAATTACATTTAAATATATTCGTTTCATTTATTCTATTGTTTACCTTATATTCAGGTTGTATTGTACAACAACTGACATAAACTTTGATTACTTGAGAACTGGTAGGAAGTTGATAACAGAAAAATTTAAATACTCGATGAACCTATACTGTATTTGTAAATCTATTGATATTGTAATATCTAAGGTTTTCAACAATGAAATACAGCAGACAATCACAATAAACTTCATAACTTCACAGCATTGAATTTCAAAACTCCACATATTTCAACACAAAACAGTCATTTCCTGATGATGCTAACTTGGTTAACGACACGCATGTCTATTTTGTTCTGGTGTGGAAAAAGATACAAAACAATAAATTAATCGGGCATGTCAAATAAAGCTTTCAGTGTCGAGTCATATATTTGATTGTTTCGGTTAACGTAACTTCGAGTGATCCTATTTGGGAAATCTATAAACTAATTCATCTTTCATATTTTTTAAGCTGGGGGTTTTCCCCATTTGAACATTTTTCAAGCATCAGAGAACGAAAATTTCGGAATATTTGACATTTCATTGCAGCAAATGCCACTGAAATTTTTCATCGGTTCATTTCCAGACTTCCATCACATTTATAAGCCGAGTAACGCGATATCGTTGCTTCGTGGAAAAGTTTATGCGTGTTTTTTCCAAGAATTTCATTATATTCATTCGATGAACTTCGATTTGGAAATCGATAATAATCGAAAATTTCAATAAACACGACCATGTCCTGCAACAAAACAATGCGTTTCGTACTAATCAAACTTTAGTCTCCATTGTAATTTCATCAAAAGTTATGATAAAAATGTTTTGTTTTTGTTCGATACTTCATTTATATTGATTTTTTTGTTTCAGGATTTATTAACACAAATGTTTTTCCATCGTTACAGTTACATGGTGAGTATACTGAACTTTTGTAACAATTTGTAGCCTCTCGCCGCTTCTGTCTGTCTGAACGCAACAAACTTAAAAACTATCAAACAAATTTTTATACAGTGTTCACGAATGCAATGGGAGGAATAATTCCAGTGGAAGGTTTATGTAATAATTCATATTTTGTGTGGATTAGTTGGAATATGACGATGTTATGCGTAGCGGCGGTACTACCCATATGAAGCCAAACCTTTCATCGCTGCATAATTTTTGAGATATAACAAAATAATTCACTATATACTGTTCTTTCATAGGTCTACAGAAAAAACGGCAATGTCATATGTCTATTCTTTAAGGATAGCTCTGGTGGGGAACACATAGTTCTAATGAATTCGGCACCTCTCATTTCCCATAACGGACTCAATATCCCCCGGAGCTTAAGGCAGCACATGTGTCTTAGTAAGTGGTAATAAAGCATTTTCAGGGCCGCGTTATGTCGATGGATATGCTGACAGCAAGTGCATTAGTGTCCCGGACGCCTCGCGGCAGGCCCTGCACCTTGTGTCAGGAACCTCTAGACCCATCACGCGACTGCGGTAGACTAAGGTGTTGGAGACATCATCCTGGCATGCCATGATGAACCCTTCAGTTTCCGACTTCAGCCCACTCGAACTGAGGAAAGCGAAAGTCAGGCACTTTGATAAGCCAAGGTCTTTGTTGTTGAAAAAGACCCCATGCATTGGCCTATCCTTGTGTACCCGTAGAAGTGAAGTGATCTCTGCGGTTTTTATTTGAGTTTTTTGCTGAACGGATTCCAACTCGGTGGCAGAGTTGTGATCACCTCGTTCAGTGTCAAAAACTAGACTGAGTTCATCAGCTGCTCGGGTAGATACCCTAAAGAGAAATGGTCCAATTCCTGCTCTCTCATGATCGCGGACCTTGCAGAGAAGGGGATCCGAACTCCTGGCGACTTTACAGGCTACATCCAGTACCATTCTGTCATATAGACACTCCAAACTCAAAAGTCCTGTTGTCGCGGGAAGTACAACGGACGAGTTGATACAGCTCCTCCCGAGTCCATTTCACTACTCCAAACGAGTAGGGTAAGATTGGAACGGCAAGCATATTCGTTGCAGCAACTTTGTTCTTCCCCGACAGTCCCAATGACCAGTCGGAGTTTGTACTGATACTTGCCGCGGAGAGAGTTCTTCACTGCTGTTACCTCTTGTGAGTGGCGTTGGTCCACCCCGAGGTAAGCATACGTCTCTACGGCATCCAGATGGTGTAGGATGCTTCTGTCTACGAGCTGCACATCATCTCATTAGTCCCCGCATCGTCCTCTTTTGAGATGGACCAATGCAAATTTGTCTATCCCGAATTTCATAGCGATAGCATGCGTGTACCCTTCCACCACCCTCAAGGACTGACGGAGATGCTTCTCTCCAGAGGCATAGAGTTTAAGATCATCCATATAAAACAAATGGGTGATCTTGTGCCTCCGGTTTCCGGGGGTGCTACAGTTATACCCCCGAGTATTTCTAAGCACAAGGGATAATAGCGATAGTGAGATGCAGAAGAGAAGGGACTGTTTGGACTCTGGCTTGACCAGATGTTAGGGTGAGGCGAGTCTGCCAGAGTGTTATCAGTTCTAGGCGTCTCACTATTTTATCGGGTTCCGCAAGGCACCTGAGCAAATTCAAGATGAGTTCATGCGATGTTGTATCAAATGCCTTGCGGTAATCGATCCAGGCCATAGAGAGGTTACGTTTATACTGTATCGAGTCCTGCGTTACACATCTATCGATGAGCAGGTTCTCTTTACATCCAGTGACTCCCCTTTTCGACCCTCTCTGCTCATATCGGTCAACTGCGCTGAGTATTCGTGTGTATAAGATGCTTGTAAACAAATTATAACACGAATTTAAGCATGTTATCGGTCTGTAATTCTTAGGAATCGACGAATCTCCGCTTTTGGGGATGAGAACGGTCTGCACCTCGACAAGCCAATCCGGAATCGGCTGCCCTCCGTCCGGAGTTGAAAACTCTGGCCAGATGGCGGTGGGTGCTTGGTAGCTTTTTCCACCAATAAGTGTTCAGACCATCTGGCCCTGGAGCAGCAAAGTTCTTGGAGCCCACAAAGCTCTTCGAATGTCATCCGGGGTTATCGGATTGCGCAGTTCATTGAGCTCAGGCTGTCGAAGCTCTCTGGTTAAAGCTTTGAACTGCGCTAGGGCTGGAGTGTCTAAGTTGAGTGACTACAGATGTTCATAGATATCCTTTCAGAAGGATTCCACCTGATCAGCGGTCGGCGGATTATCCACATCACGTGGAGGCTCTTGGAATAGGCGAGAAGGTTTCTTGCGGAACTTAAGGTTCTCCGCGATACTTCTCGCTCGCCTCACTAGTGACTTCTTAGCAGCCACTAGCATTCGTATCCTATCAAGGCAGTGCTGTTATTATTATTATTATGAATTACACACCTTCATCTTGAATTACTTTATGCACTGGTGAAAACCGTATGAAAACTTCGGTAGTTTTTGAGTTAACTCTGTTTTATAATATATCAAGATGTTCCATTGTTATTATTTTTGTATGAATGTCTTGATTTTTTGTTCATAAAGTCCTCATGAGAATTCGGAATTCACTGTTTTCGTATTTTGAATGTATTGTATAATACATCCATTGTTTCCAAACTTGTTACTTAGCTGAGAATTCGCGATTATTGCATATTCTCCACCTACATATGATGTTAAGCAAAATGTAACTTTCATGAAGGTTATAAATTATAATCGTGTATTGAAATATATGCTAACTAAACACTTATCAGATGAACGCGCTTTTTTTGTAGTAAATTGGAAATTGGAAATAGAATTGTCATTTTATGTCATTTTATATCGTTGATATAACCACTCCCATTCGTTTCAAAATTGCTGAATTTTAACCAAAAAAACTTTCATGAGCATCGCTCAGGAATTGCTGAATGACGTCAACGGCGATCCAGATTTACTTGAAAGGGTCACAACTGGTAATGAATCATGGGTATATGGTTATGACATCGAAACCAAAGGCCAATCGTCCGAATAGAGCCCAGAAGATCCAAAACAAAAAAAAGGGCCAAGTCCGATCAAATCTCGATGTTTTGTTTACTGTTTTCTTCGATTACTGTGACATAATGCATCAGAAGTTCCTGCCACGTGGTCGTCGTAAGGTCAATAAGGAGTATTCTATTGAAGTTGTGCGCCGCTTGCGAAAAGCAATACGAAAAAAACGTCCGGTATCGTGGAAAAACAATTCATAGCTTTTACATCACCAGGTCAGTCGTCATTGCTCGTTCGTAATTTTTTGGCCAATAACAACACTGCAATCATGCCTCAGCCACCGTATTCACCAGATTTGGCCACATGCGACTTTTTCCTGTTGCCAAGATTGGAGATACACATGAAAGGACGGCGTTTTGCGACGGTTGACGAGATAAAAACCGAATGGTTGAGAGAGCTCAAGGACATACCAAAAAGTGCATATCAGAACTGCTTCGAGGATTGGAAAAAACGCTGGCACAGGTGTATTATATTTGAGGAGGACTACTTTGATGGGGACAAAATAGAAATTGATGAATAAATAAATTTTTTTTGAGAGAAATGAAAATTCACCTTATTTTTTTAAGAGACCTCGTATAACTACTTTGAGCAGGTGATTATGAATTGTATTAACCTATCTGAAACAATTTTTTCGCTGAACATATGAATGACCAATTCTAATCTAACTATTGTTTGAGTTCACAACATAACCTAAATAGTTATACTTCCTATATTCATTTTGCATTAGAGAGTTAATTATTGGGTGAGAATTCCTAAATTAGGTAACTATTACCCTCACTCACTAGTCGAGTTCTATGCATTAATAAAATAATGCTAGTCAACTTTTTTTCTCTTTCTAAATGAATATTCAGTTCAGTATTACGATTACAATCAACATACAACTATAATTTATGCAATAAACTTGTTTTCCATGATTATTCACGCCATCACACGTACCTAGACTATTCTACTCGTCAAACGCATGCTATAATATATTCATAATCATTGACGGTACTAAAAAATTGAATAAAATGATAGGAATAGCGCTTCCTTGAGTATTATTCATAATTTCTTACTCAGGCAGGATGCTCTTTATTTTTATGGACAATCAAAAAGACAACCCAACCTTGAAGTGCGATAATGGTTGAAATATTTGGAATTAGTTCCTCAATTTAGTTAATTAAACTAAAATTGATGTATGGTTTGTGGCGTTATAAACAACACCGTGATAAGATATATCTGAGAGGTTGGCAGGGATAAATGATGTTTTCCGAGTGATTTCTTGAATGGAATTCTTTATATTGTGGAAGAGATTCTCGTATTAGTGGAATGTGAGAGTATAGGAATGGTATTACTTGGAAGGTTGATCACGGCATCAATGAAAAGAAAGGTTATCTGAAGAAGAATCAGATCAAAATATTGGGAAAACAAAAATGTCAGATCAGATAATTGGCATTTTATGGCTGTTATTAAAAATACACTAATATTTGGATAACAGTTCCTGCTTCAGCTTGAATTTAGTTGAATTACGTCATAGTCTAGTTCACATGTACCATTTTCTTCAAAGATTTTCAATAGTCTCCGAAAATTACGATGAATGTTTCATTCGATTCGTATTGTCACGTAGAAAGTTTAAGGAAAAGTTCGAAAAGACGCTGAAAAACATTACAAAAGTTTTGAAAAATTAGTGAAAAAAAATGAGGTTTGGTTGTTTTTTGAATATCTCTGAAAATATTCAAGATTGTCGAATTTTGAAAAATATCCAAACAGATTATCAAATTTGCTAAAAAATTTCCGATTCCCGGAGCTGTACCTCTATTATTTATAATTTTTATAGAGCCCTGAAACTAGAGCCAAAAACGGTTAGTCTGGCTTTCGCACGCGGTGCGTCAATCTGACACAGCAACAAAAAATACTATTTAAACATATTAAATATGAAAATTGGGGAAGGCAAAAATTCATGTAGTTTTGGAATACATCAATGAACAATAATCCGCGGTTGAAAAATTTTTATCCCAAGTTATCCATCAGTTATGCATTTTTTAATTAGTAATTTTTTATAAACTGAATATTAACATAGAAACCCTGATAATTAACAAACTAAAACCCTAGATTTTTTTTCACTTTGGCTAATGAATATTTTGCCGTTGCAAAATTTACAAAATTTTCATTTTCCACTTTTTTATTAACAATTGAAAATTAAAAAAAGTAAATAAATGTTTTTTCCTAAATCTTGTTGTTTCGATGTCTAACGGTTAAAAACTACTCAAAAATATATTTTTTTAATTTTTTACTATTATTGTTAAAAAAATTGTTACAAACAAATACATTGTTTTTGAGTAAATCTAAAAAAAATTTCGTAATATACTTATTGATGAAAATTATCATTTTTAGAGAAAAAATGGTTCCTTAAAAAAATTATTTGTTGCTAAAATATGTGTTTATTTATTAACAATCGTTTTTTGCGAGAAAATATTATTTTTTTCTAAAAATCAATTATTTTATGTTTCTTTGGGAATCAGAAATTTTTTTCGTTTTTAATTTGTTTATTTAACAAACAATTTGTTAAAAATAAATAAATTTTTCCATTTATTTTTTCAAATACATACTCAATTATGTAATAAAAGTAGTTTTATTTTGAAATTTTTTTTCAATTTTCATATAGCTTTTAATATTATGCCTTGAAACTTGTCTTATTCATCCGCTCTTCTGTTTTTAAAATTATAATGTACCTTATTAAAAAGTGTTAGATACCAGTGCATTGGGCTTTTTCAAATTATTCACCAATATACAGCGTGCCGAGTAGGAGCCTAGCGTGTCAGTTTTTCAAATCAAATGTTATGTAACCATGTGAAAAGGATGGGGTTGTGGTCTGACGATCTTTCGTCTAGTACTTCCATTTCCGTAGTATTGATGTTCTGTACTAATGCTATGTCGAGAATGTCTGGGACATGATCTTCTCGTGGGTAGCCCGTCTTGTGCCGTCCTGTAACGGTGTGCGTAGACTTTAATAAGGTGTCATATCCGACTGTGCACCAATGTATAAGTGACGTGGTAGTCAAGCAATGGTGTATCGGTATCAGAAACTTCAGTATCCATATCGCGACTACGGTGAACCAAGCTGTTAAGTACATAATTTTTTTGAATATATATGTCCAGTTGGTATCATCATTACACCAATGCCTGTCCATTCACAATGAAAATACACAATGAGTCTATGCCAAAAGTAATTAACCTTGCAAATGTTTTCGTTTCTAAGTAACCTTCACAATTACTGTTAGTTTAATTTTTTTTCAAGCAACGTTGAGTTTAAAATCGCAGTGGGTTTTTTCACTCCTGCGCTTTTCTTGAAAACCACAACATTTCAAGAGACAGGACTTGTTTTTGGCTTCTCATCAATAACGTATAACTTTTGGCAGCCTTTCAGAATGAATGAATAGGATCACAACGAAGCAGTTTTATAAATATAAATTCACCCACCGGAAATTTAAGGGCATGGAGAAATAGTGATGAAAAGGTATTTTCTTTTATGGACGCGCCTTTTTTTCCCGCGGCTGGTGGAATATTTAAAACACCTTTCTTCTTGCACATCTACAACATAAACGAACCTACATACAAAATTTCATCCTCCGAAAATATAACGGTATGGAGAAACAGTGATGGAAAGGTAATTTTCATATGTAAACGCGCCTCTATTACCCCCACGGGGGACGCCCCACTTGGAATATTCGAAAATACTTTTCTAGTGCGCATCTAAGACCTAAGAACACGTAAGATTTTTGAGTTATGATTTTTTTTTCACAAAAATTCAATGAACACGACATTCCAAATTTGCTTTTCCCCTAAATCGAGGAATTTTTTTAAAATCTGGCAACACTGCGGCTCAGCCCTGTATTCGAATCTGCTTTCGCTGTGTATGAGAATTGTAACGCCG
>WOGR01007519.1:0-12353 GCA_015342045.1 Leptinotarsa lineolata | reverse complement strand
GACATATTTACGTTTTGGCCGTTCAACTATTCTTGTAAATCATACCCTGGAAAAAAATAACGCCGGCCGTCGCTAGTTGTCGTAAATCGATTGTGACTTGGCCATGATCGCGCTCAACTCGACTTGCGCTTCGCGATTGTTATAGATGTCGCGTCGCTTCGAAAGACTGCTTCCCTATCAGCTCCGTGAGACTTCCATTACCATATATAAACACTACCAATATGCAGATCGAGAAAGTCTAATTGACAGTGTGGTACGGAGTGATCTAATAAGTCGATATACACTGTTGTTGTTGTTACTTTGATAAAGACCAAATCTCCAGAGGAATGAAAACAAAAAAAACTGCCAGGGCAACAAACTATCCATATTTGAAAGTTATGAAATTGGCTTCTATTACTGGCCACTGGCCAAATGTTAATCTCCGTTATTCAATTTTTTTCACAATTTACGTACTGAAGGTCATTGTTCAATTTCTTGAGTACGAAACCATGTGTTATGTACCTGGGTTGAATATTTTTCATGTTAAATATCAATTATTTATCATCCAAACTGAAACCGACCCCACATATTCCCTCTACAGTTGCGTGTGAATCAACACAAAAGCCTACTGAATAATTCTTTCATTATATAAAGCGAGGAAAAATTGCCTCAATTTTTCCGAGAAATTATTCAATTATATCCAGAACGGGACACAATAGGTCTCTTCGCTCTTTTACAATAGCCGTATTAATCACAATTGTTACATGAAGCAAAAAAGGTTCAAAAAACAATTGAAACAATCGCAAGGCTTCATTCGGTTGAAGTATTATATGAAAGTCCTATATATTTTCGAGTTTCCTTTGCATATCAAAAAAGCAAAAAATCTGACAAAGAAAAATTCGTTTCACTTCAAGTAGCAGTTCGATTTCATTGAGAAACTTGATGAAACAGTGAATTACCAAAAAGTGAAGTTGCGTGAATAAGCTGACATTTTAGAGATTTCAAAAGGACGTGTTGGCTTTATATTGCATGAGCATTTGACTATGAGAAAGCTTTGTTAAAAGTGGGTGCCGCGCGAGCTCACTGTTAACCAAAAACAAAAATGTCTTGATGATTCTGAGCAGTGTTTTGTCATGTATAAACATAACAAACCGGATATTTTTCGTCGACATGTGACAATGGATCATTTGAGTGGAGAGCAACGGGTTAACCTCGTCCAAATCGCCCGAAAGCACATTAATCGGCTGGAAACGTTATGCCTTCGGTATTTTGCGATGTACTTGGTGAAATATTCATCGACCATCTTGAGAAGGGACATACCATCAACAGTGAATATTGTTGTGTTGTGTTCTAAAATTGTTCGTTCCGTTAACCAGCTGACGAACGTCAACCCTCAGAAGTCAAAACTTGTGCAAGCAATGGATTAAGGAGGCCTTACCTTTTAACGTGTGATTACCCAGCACGTTGGTCCGGCGGGGAATCGAACCCCGGTCTTCCGCTTGGAAGGCGGATGTGCTAACCTCTACACTACCGAGACCATATTATATAGCATCATTGGAGCGTTTCGAGGCCGAAATTGCAAAGAAACGACCGCATTTGGCAACGAAAAAAATTTGTTTCATCAAGATAACGCACGGTGTCAAAAGCCAATCAAAGCAATGGTGAAACTACATGAATTTAACACCGAATTGCTCCCGTATTCACCGTATTCGCTAGTTTTGGCTGTTCGCAGACCTCAAAAAATTGCTCACCGGTAGGAAATTTCTCTCGTCTGAAGAGGTTTTTATGTGGCTCTTGATGAAGATTCCGTTGATGACTGAAGCCAATTTTGAACGGAAAAAAACACGTTTTTTCCTTAGGCCCAGGACTTTTCAGCCCAAGTGGTTTTCATAACTTCTCGAATACTTAAAGTATTGGATAGTCCAAAAGACACTATAATGAAAACGGAGTTTGGGATCTACGAAATGAACTGTGAGGATTACGACGAAAAGTACGTTGGTCGAACTGAGCGGACTGTATTAGCATATATTCAGTTTTATAGACCAGAGAAATTTAGTGTTGCTCGACATGTCATAGAAGATGAACATAGAATAAAAAAGCAATGATTGGAAATGTTGAGACCGGTAGATGACAACGAGATTTCAGACACCGGAAAACGTGAAATATATGAACAGCGATAAAGGACACATAATAACCAATAAGCAGCCAATTGTTTACTCTGTCATCTATTAGCTATAGTACTCATCAACATAACAACAAGGAATTGAGATACAATAATAAAGTAATACAATCATCAATACTATGTACTCATTTATTGATAGCCATTCAATGACCATCATTACTGAAGGTAAGGGCTCATCCGTATGGATTCAATCAAGAGGTTTCAATCAAGGAGAACTACGGAAAATCAGTTCTTTTGTAAAACTAAATCGACCGCTCGCAATAAGCTTTCCGACCAATAAACTTTTTGAGAACGAGAATGAATTTCTCAGGAATGGTTTTGGAAAAACATTTTATTAATAATACAATTCAAGTGAATAAGAAAAAGCTGATATCAACTACAACTATCATTACAAAGTTAACAACTACAACAGCCCAATTTTTCTGATATTACTGAAATAATTATCGTAATCGATTTTCTAACAGATCCATAATATCCGGAATCCGGGATCGAAAGACAAAACTCAAAAAATCTATTGTAATAGATTTCAAACTATTGAGAAAATGAAGTACTAGATAGGAAAATAATTATGGAGAAAACATTGAAAGATCTGAATAACTTACTATATAAGATATTGGGATATTAGTACCATCATGAAAATCACCTTGTTCGCTTCTTCACGCATTATTAGTATCAACTACTCGATAACTATGGATTATAATGATGACCTCAAATATTTCACAACAAAGCATTCACTTCATATTATTTCACACCTTTGCGGTATTTCTACTCTACTACAGGCGAAACTCAATCATTTTAAATGTAGTGCCCTGCGGAACTCAAAGCCTATCGATTTTCACACATTGTTTTATGTCTACCGTGAAAATTTACTTGAAACTTCAAAGGCACACCTCTGCATCTATTACTTTTCAGTGCCTTCAGGAAATAATAATAATCAACCTTGTCGAACGCTTTTGTTACGTCTGCGAAATTGCTTGTAGCTGATTGGTTTTCGTCTTTTGATTGATTTATCAAAGCTCTCAATCTCGACTTGCCGTGGGCTTCTTTTTCAATCAGGAAAACACAGTTGAGGGATATGTAAATTTTTAATCAGTAATTTTCTGAGAAATAAGCTATCAATATAATAGGCTTTCGGAGCTGGAGTTACGATCAAAGGGAACAAAATCCGGGTGAGTTGGCTATGGTCGAATGAAACCTGAAGTAACAAACGTTTCGTATGCTACCGTTCGTTGCTTAGCGCCGGTTTATCAATACGTATTTAAATGCTTATGTTACCTACCTCAAAGCTAAGCTTAGCTGATAGTCAATGTTGCAGTGACTAATCAAATCGTTTAACATACCCTGACGGATGCTGATGTTTAATAATAGTCAGTTAACTAAGGTTGGCATGAGTGACATTTTCAGGGGCTTGTTTCTATTGGAGGATTGATTTTCAGAAATGACAAATGCAACAAATAGTTCATGATTCATACAATATAACTTATATTTCATTACTATTTTCAATTTCGTAATTTTGATTTTTCGGAAGTTTGAGTTACGAGAGCATATGAAAAACGAAAATCTGCAATAAAAGAACATCCAATTTTACCTATTTGTTTGTTTCAAGTACTTGCTCTATTTGTTCTGATTTCAATAATACTGTAACTTTCTCAAATCTGAATCTTCTCACGAAATCCACCCATCTAATTCATTGAGAGCCTCATTACGTTCATTATTAATATAAGGTTTTCTTTCTGCGTCAATGAACTCCACTATATCCTCATCTTCATCATTTAACAAATGGAAAACTTCCATAATAATACAATTATAAAAATTAACTTTTTACTTGGAAAAAGTATTTCCCAAATAACATTTGTGACACAACAACAAACCTACTGTCGCATGCGCGACCTCATAACTGCCAGCTCAAATTGAAAACTATCACTTTCTAGCGACTGTTAAGGTCACTGAGACTTCAGCTACCAGTTGATGGTAAGAATGATAACGAAAAACAGTTTGACTAGGAGCTAAGACAAAACCCTTAGTCGAATGAGCTTAGCTGGCGATTGGTAAACCGGCCCTTAGGCTTCGAAATACAAATTTCTTTCTCAAGTAAATGCACAGATCATTGATGATATCTGCCTCAGCAGCATTTGTTTTTTATAAGTGATTTCAGGTTGTCTCAAATCTCCTTCTCAATGTGACTATGTGTCAAAAGTTTTCCTTTTCGAATTGATTCACGGTCCCTGACATAAAACTATGAACTTTTCAAGTACACAACAATATACTTCGAATGTATTATTTCAAAAATTATATTAGTCTCGAGTAATACTCAATGCAAATTTAGATTTTGACGAAAGTAACTCAGTTAAAGTTCAGCAACGAAACGCTATCCAACTTGGACCTTCCCAAATATTTTCTTTGGTAAAGCAAAGACAGAAGTTTCATGCACGCCTAAATATTCATATTCTGTTTCCCTTGACACGTACCCTATCTTGCGTGGCCAGGTCTACTTTTTCTCTTGATCCATTGTTCAACGGAATACCCCTCCAGAACAGTAATAATTGAACACAGGCCGCCCTCCTCTCTTGGGCGCTGAAGCTTTTTGTTTGATTTAGTTGGCATGCTGTGTGCAGGACAGTCTCATTCATACCGTTCTTCTTATTGGGGTTGCCACCTAATTCGTTGAGAAATGCACGCAGGAGGTGTTTCATACCTGGAATAAAAGAATATTCTCATAACAGTCAATCTTTCAACACATACATTCAGTTAGGATCAAAAACAAATGTGATTCAATATCACAATCAGTGGTAATAAGCTTCATAATGAATGCAATATGCATTGCTTTACTGGATTGTCTTTGAATGACAACCCTGAGTGAAGACGATATCTTCTCTTACGAAGAACGCCATTTATGGGATCGACAGATCCAATCCACTATCAACGAAAATGAAGAAAACTCTCCAAGGCGTCCGATGCAAACAAAATTGTGACATCGAGCGCTGAGCGAGATTCGTCTTCTATCTTTCACTGCAACCGTCACTGCTGAGCAACGAGTTGGAACTAGTTGATTCGCGGTTTGAGTCTTCTGTCAATTCCACAGATTGCATCTTTGCCTTTACTTACTCAAGCTAGTACTACTGACGAGACCTATGCTTTTTTATTTCCTAGGAGCCGTCTAACTTGTTCCGGAGTCTCCGGAAACACTCCAGTCTCACGAGCTCATTGCGGTTTTCCTGATATTTCCATGACAGCCAGTCCAACAATCTTGTTCTCTGTACTAGTCTAAACAGGTATCTTGCTGGATGTTTCATAACTTGCGTTGTCCTTAATTCATTCACTTCTTGTAACCCAAAGCTTTACATTCGCATAGAATATAACATATCTCTGTTTCTTTGTTGCATGCAAGGTCTACGTTATACCTTATTATTTCGTTGGTCTGTCCTCTCAATAGCAGTATTCAGTGAGTTGCCACGAAATTATTCTGATCCGATCCCTGCTTTATTGAAGAAGTTTTTCGGTTCTCTTCTTGAATGATCTCCTTGTGGAGGTTTTTCAAATGTGTTCCCATTCTGGTACCCCCTCAGCTGGTTCAGGGCCTATATTTGGAGTTGAGGATCCGGGTCTGGTACACTGGTCAGAGTTTTCGTTACCCATGGTACATGAGTGTCTGGCACCCAGTAAATAACTGTTCTGTTCCTGTCCACCAGATTCCTCAGTTTCTCGTGGCGTCTCCAGACCAGTCTCGATATCACTTTTGGGTTCATCAATGCCCCCAGTGCAAACTGCCTGCATGAAAATATTGATCTGCTGTTTCTTGCGCATTGTAAGATTGCATACTCTTCAGTCTGGGAGAGATAAGGACTGGAAGACTGATGTGTTGTGATCAAGCGGGTAACTGAAATGACGATTTTTTCCGCACAATATATTCCAGCTTCCATCGCATGTTCAGTTTTCGACCCGTTTATATATCAGGTGTTTCTCCATTCTTTACGGTATGATGCTTCAACTATACAGTTTGTGTCGAACATGTATTTTGTTGTCATGTAGTCTGTAGTCAGTCGTTGATTCCTCTACATATTCCAAGATTTCTGTTGTGCCCGATCCCATATAGATTGGTGATTTTTTCAGTCTGAATTGGTCCATCCTTGCTTTGCCAAATGGCGAAAAAGGAAGATCCAAGAGTCACTCCAAAGTAGTTGTTGCGGTGGTTTTCATCGCTACACTTATTCCAAAACATGTACGTTTTTGCACCCTGCTCACTGGTAAATAGCGGTCATTTGCTTCTTCTTTGACCACCAGACCATAGATACATATGTTATTATGCGTTCAACCACCATGATGTAGAGCCAATACATCATGTATGGTTTCAGCCCCCAAGTCTTTTCTCCAAAGTCTGGTCAGCATCGGTGCTACCACCACCTTTGTTTCCACTCTTTACAGATGTTGGTTCCAGCTCAGCCTGAGATCTAGTATCACTCTCAGGTACTTGACTTCCCCCGGGAGGTGTATTTGTTCTCAAAGTTCAATAGGTTCCAGGCTCACTATATTGATCCTCTTGGAGAATACTCCTATGATCGACTTTGTTGGACTTTTCCTTGGTTCATCTTGTTATAATATTCAGGACATGTTGCATGCGTCTCATCACTAGATTAGGATAACTATATCAACTGCCCAGCCGAGTATTTTGTATCCATAATGGTTCAGAATACACAGTTACTCGTTAATTAGAAGGTTCCATAAAGGCGGGGACAAAACTCCTCCCAAGGACAGCCATTTGCATTTCGTACCACACTGTAGATCGAATACTGCTTTCATTTTGGTGAGAGCACGGTTGGTTTTAAAATGTATAAGAAGTTATTACCATAGAGCCACTGAAGATGAATTTCAATACTATAAGTTCAAGAATCTTACCATGTTTGGCAGCGTAATGTAGAGCAGTATTGTGGTTATGGTTTTCACCATAACTGAGGTTTGGATCAAGGTTTTTCTTCAATTCAGGTGAATTTTGGTAAATTTGCATGGCAGCATACTCATCTCCATGTTGAAGGTATTTTTTGAATTTAGATGAGGTGCTTCCCATCGCAAGATGACTCCTCTTGCTTGTTTCGAGAGGAATATTCTAAGCTACTCAGTTACAAATCGAGGGTAAAAAATTCGATATGTCTACTAATTAACGGGTAGTTTCATGTCATGAAACGCGATGGCCACTCCGGTAACACCATCTCGTCACCTGAAAAATGAAATGTGCATTGAAAATAAGAGCCCAGGATATGATAACGGGAAAGAAAATTCCTACATAGCTCATTATTTTGGTTGAACACCATTGTCATGTTGGGCAAATACCGTGAATGAAATCATCCTGAAACAATATGGCTCAATACTGAAGAAACAGTATTTCTACAAGAATGTTGGTTGATTGATTACTCAACAAATTTCAAGTGCATATTGTTATGTGGTATACGAGTTTGATTTTGTATGTGGATTGATAACTTGCTTTTGAATAATATTATTTTAACTTTATCGAGATATCGATATTTGCCGCATATCTTAATCCCAATTTCTGTATTGGCTCAGTACCTAAATCACATTGAACAAATCTGTTTTTCCGTTAACTAGCTGTCGCCCCCTATGAACGCCAACTCTCAAAAGTCGAAACTTGTGCGAGCTAAGGAGTAACTAGGCATACTTTTCAACGTGTGATTCTCAACACGGGTTGAACGATTGCAAGTAAGAATCAATCGTCCAGCCTGCGGCTTGAACCACCGATTCACACAGCGGTCGATTGAGTGAGTGAAGCAAAGCACCCACGTCAATCCGACAGACTACTGTCCTACCACTTTATAGATTTTCATCTATAGTGATTCAGTTGACAGTGATTCAGTTGACATTGAATTGACAATGGAGACGGTAAAAGTGATGAGGAAGCATTTGAAATGAATGATTCAGGAAAGGGTATTTTGAAACAACCGGTTGAACTTTATGCTGTTCAGAATGGAAATAAGGAGAAAATTGAAAAGAAACCAGGGTCTCAAAGTTTGACATTTACTTGTGATTACACA
This sequence comes from Leptinotarsa lineolata, assembly GCA_015342045.1. Taxonomy (NCBI): domain Eukaryota; kingdom Metazoa; phylum Arthropoda; class Insecta; order Coleoptera; family Chrysomelidae; genus Leptinotarsa; species Leptinotarsa lineolata. Next base: position 4,151 of record WOGR01007519.1, on the reverse strand, counting down.
GATGGAAAGAATATACCACTTGCTTTTTTAGCTAAAACAATACCTATGCCATATACCTAGGAGCAACAATGATCGTAAGAAATCAGTGAAAAAAAGGAGGGAAGGTGACAAATAAAATTACTGAACCCGATTGTAGAAAAACTGAAAATTTCCAAAAGTTCTTTGCCAAATATCACAGATAAAATGAAGAACGACGAATTAGCATCCATAGGGTTATTCAAACTTTTTTTAAAAAAATTTGTTCAATTAATTTGCGATGAAACTATAAAATATGCTGATTTCAAAGGTGACCATAAATTCTTCGTTTCAACTGCGGAAATGTACATATATTTTGGAATTCTAATTTCATCTGGGTACAAGTTACCTTCCAGAAGAATTATTGGGAGAGAAAATCTGATACCTACAATCATTTGGTGAGCAACAGTATGTCAAGGGATCGGTTTGAGTTAATACATCGTTTCTTATATTTCAACAAAATGGACCCTAACAACAAGCTGTACAAGATACAACCTCTTATAATAATAATAATAATAATAATAATAATAATAATAATAATATGCTTTATTGCCCATCGAACATTAGGTCTTATTGACAAAGCTGCAACAATTTTCATCTGTCTTCTGAAGGATTTTAGAAGCGTCTTGATGGAAATTTAAATGGCTTCAATCCAGATTAACCCGGGACCTGAGAGAATGTACTCGATATAAATATCGCAGTGAAACAAATGAAGAGCCCCAAAATCGTTTTCTATTATGAAATCAATATTGCTAAATTATATTGCTTCAATATTTGCAGTACAAATTTCTTGACTCAATTTGGCCATGAATATATACTATTTTGAATTTTACGATCAGTCTCCGAAGTGACTTTTCTGTGAAAATTTGTCTGATAAACGTTACTTGACTAAGTATACCAAAATGATATTCAATGAATCATTTATGTTTCACTATTATTGTAGCAAATATTAGAACTGGTCGTACGGTCCATTTTTTCTATTGGTTCGACTGAATTACGAATATAATTGCATACTTTTGTGCATCCGGTAACGCCTACCACATATCATTAAATGTCACTTTAATTTCAGTATGGACTGCTAATGGGATCGTATATAGAAAAAATTATGAAATGATTATTCAAATTCACTTCTGCATTTGCAATAGTATGCCAGTTACACACCCTGTTTCCCTTTTTTCTCTCATAATTCTTTAAATAGATAGAAAAATAGACGATAATGAAGACCGACATGCAAGAGGTACAAAAGCAATCAGAATACTACCGATAAGTACAGTAAGATGGTTTATAACTCACCCAGTCCTTTGTTGATTTATTATTTGACATTTTCTTTATATATGAACCGATATTTCTGAAAAGAAATTGACATTTTCATGATAGCCGTACTGTAGCGAGAACATCGCCGACAAATCGATTCTGCAAACACATGCGCTGACGTCGCGACGCCAAATAGCGGCTTATTCAAATTGTCGCCCACCAGTTAAATCTGATAGGTTGACATGGCCGAAATAAAAATTCGATTCTATTGCAAACGAAGGCGCGTATTTCTCTTATAGGAAAGATCATTTTGCACAGAGTTTAAAAATTGAAAATCAGATTTTCTGATATGTTCAGTTTGTTGGTAAGAGATATAAAAGTAATAAGTGTTTTGCGTGTTCGGCGATTTTTTGCTATCGAAAAAAATGTATCAAAGAATTTGCATCAAATTTTGTGTAAAACATGGAATCGAGTGCTGAAAAATACTTGAAATATTGACAGTGGCATAAGCTGACTGTACTTTGAGTCAGAAAAATGTTTACAAATGGTACAAGCTTTTCGTAGAAGGTCGAGAACATGTGAATGACAATTCTCGCTATGGACGTCCCATCACATCAAAAATCGAGAAAAATGTTGAGAAAGTGAAGAAAGTTGTTATGGAGACACGATCATTAGTAGTAATCACGTCGTTGGCTGGCAACTATTGACATTTTTTAAAATTATCAGGGTATGGAATGAGATCACTACTATTCGGACTATATCTGATTGTAGTATTACTTCACTTACACGGCACTTACTACTTACAGTGTCTAGAGATAGCAGCCGTCTTGCTTAGGTGAATGAAGGAATGGGGACATAATCACATCATAATCCCCAATTTACTTCAGGATATATGAAGATATATAAAAAAATATATCAACAGAATGTGTGAATTGAGAATGGGCAGTTCAAATATTACATCTATATTACCTTCGATTCAAATAGTGGAGTAGCTAACAGGATAATTAGTTTGAATTTTTTCTTACGTGTGAAATATGGTTGAGAAGATCTGATATTTTTGACGTACTGTTTGGAACCTCTGGTGTAGTAATGAATCTTACTGGAGTTTTATATCAACACCAAACCTTTATTTTTAACACCTCGACACGTGTTTTGATCACCAAGTGATCATCTTCAAGAGAAAGATCGAACTCAATTTAATCTGATATTGAAAAATATATTCTGAACTTTTCTGCATACAGAGTTCATCAATATGTTAGGAATACAACAGGCGATGATTTGATGATTTATCATAAAAATGGATTTTGTGTTGAAAAAATGAATTCCCAATCTACTGTTCTGTGAACCTCTATGATTTAAACTGAGAATAGACAATAAAACCATAGCCCAAAGACTATTCTGTAGACTTCCTAGTGGGGATATTGCGAATTTTTCAACGGAATTTGAGGACATGTTGAGTATAATTTATCTAATTCATCTCATACAATATGGAGCTTTCAACAAGAGTAACTCTTCTTGATCTTTTAATGTCAGGGGCAGATAGAATAATTGAGTGTGAAGTCATTGACTTGCAAGCTATATCATATTATCATGACGGGAGCCGAATGATCGATTTTCATTGTCTATTTTCCAACCCGTGCTAGGAATCGCACGTTGGGAGTCGAGACCTCGGTACTCCTTGTCTCGCACAAGTTTAGACTTTTGAACACACCAGTGCATTCGATATGAATTGACTTGGGACTGAAACACGTACTTATCGAAGAGGACGATTTCAGTGTAGATCTTTTCATTCTTGTCCTTCTTCCGAACTTACGATCAGAAAAATGTGGATTAGGAAGTTTCCATGTTGTTAAATTGTCTGAACGATTTATTCGATAGGCAGCGAAACTCTGCATGCTATCTTGGCTCTCTAGCACCATTAGAATCATGATGTCTACTTAAGATAAAGCTCAACGCAAATATAAGAAAACAAAATCAGATCATATTCACTTTTATAAAGATATGCGGAATGTTACAGAAGCTATCGAACTGGAAAAGTAGCCATATTTCATGTTCGAATTTAATAGTTCTAGACCCCATGAATTGTGGAAAATTTTGAATCCACTGGAAAACGAAAGTCATCAAGATGGAAGCAATAAAAATGTTTCTATTAAAGAGATATCAACTATCACATATGTGAGAAAGATTTTTACTCACATCTGCGAGAAAAATTATACGGTGAATTTTTTTAATGTCCCCCCTTTTTATTTTTTGAACAGGTCAACTAAAAAAGTTGAAATTTAGGATTATACAATCGATCCATGAATACTTTTTTTTGAAGTGAAATTGACAGATGAAACTTTCAAGATGGCGACTGGGAAAAAAATTGAATAGAAAGGGGGTCTTGTGACACATCTGTTCGGAGCTTCTGACAAATGCTTCACAACCTCAGAATGTCAATATCTTCAACTACTATAAAATGGCGGAACTTTCAATAATTGCCTGAATACATTGACATTCAACTACATATGAGTTGAGATCAGTTCAGAATATGCTCGAAATGGTTGTTTTGAACTTCTAGACACATGAACAGCCTATCCGATATTTCACGCCAAACATTTTCGAATACAGTAACGTCAATATCTCTACAAGTATTTATTATTCTCTGCTGTATATCCAATATTGAAGCAGGGTCAGTTTGGTACACCTTTTGCTTCAAATAGCCCCATAAAAAAAGTCCAAAGGTGTCAAATCTGGCGAGCAGGCTGGCCATTCTGTAGAACCTCGACGGCCAATACAACGACCGGGAAAAGTAGTTTCCAAATAGTTTCTTACTTGTCTGGAGTAATGTGGTGGTGCTCCATCTTGTTGGAATACAATATCCATATCGAATTCATTAGGAT
>WOGR01007517.1:0-12355 GCA_015342045.1 Leptinotarsa lineolata | reverse complement strand
AGAGGCGTTTTCTGGCGCTCATGTATTCAAAACGTATTCGTCTGTGATTCAAATACATTCATTCTGGCGTTGAAACGATGACGTCACATCAACTATGATTTGAAACGTATTCATGATGATTCAAAACTAGCGTGAGGTTGGAATTTGACGTTACGTTACGTCAGTTGTCAGTTTCTGCTTTATTTTGATCGTTATACTTTATAAAGTGCTTAAAACTTTCTATCAAATACATTGTAAAGATGTACAAAATATCGCTGGCGAATTATCAATTGCACAAATCCGATTCTAATTCGAGATTAGAGAAAATTGAAAAGTTTGTTTTTATTATTGAATTTGACATCTGACACAAACTGAATCATTCCATTCTGGCGAATCTTATTATTGATGACGTAAACTACCAATCGTTTTTGAATACATGCTCGAATTAAACACCAGAAAACACCTCATATTCGAGCATGTATTCAAAAACAATTCGTAGTTACGTCATCAATAATAAAATTCGCCAGAATGGAATGATTCAATTTGTGTCAGATGTCAAATTCAATGATAAAAACAAACTTTTCAATTTTCTGTAACCTCATTTGGAATCGGATTTGTGCAATTAATAATTTTCCAGCGTTATTTTGTACATCTTTACGATGTATTGCATAGAAAATGTATGAAGTATAACGATCAAAATAAAGCAGAAACTGACAACTGATGTAACGTAACGTCAAATTCCGTTTCAAATCCAACCTCACGCTAGTTTTGAATCATCATGAATACGTTTCAAATCATAGTTGATGTGACGTCATCGTTCCAACGCCAGAATGAATGTATTTGAATCACAGACGAATACGTTTTGAATACATGAGCGCCAGAAAACTCCTCATATCAGTTGGATCTTGCGCGCGAGACCATTTTCAAATTTTTAACATTGAGTTACTACAAAGTCAATAATCGAATACAAAAAAATCTCAGCATAATGATTTATGATATCGAATGCCTCAACCATTAATTTTTTACTTAAAAAACTTAATTATTTCGACCTGAGATATTGAAAATTACGAAGGGAATCATAATTGTTAATAATGAAATATAAAACCCCGTCACCATTTAATCATATTATCCTTATCGTATATAGTCAATTCTCTTCAATGTTTGTTAAAATCGTGACAGAATTTAGAGTAAAAGTTACAAGCAACAACTGATAAGTTTTACATTATGCGTGATCACTGAATGCAGCCACAATTTATAGAAAATTGGTCGATCAAAGTTCACAGTTTCTGATACGTAATTATCACACTAGCTCACTTGTCTAAGGGCTCAGTAAACAACATCTTTTTGGTCCACTAGTTATTATGATTTCTGTGGAAGAATACCCAATGGTTTCCTTATGCGTGATGTTCAAATTACAATACCTAGATGTTGTCTTCCCGAACGCATTAGAAATACTGATACTTTTTTACAAAAAAGTGTTTTTTGAAGGTTGAAATGTGAGCAAATTGTAATATTTGTTTTCAAAATCTAACTGTTGATAGTACGAAGAATTTTGAGAATTGTCTTAGAGTTTAGTTTTTTATTATTTAGCAAGAATTCGATCCACAGGAAAGCATTGGGTCTCAAACCGAACAAATTGAGAAATTCAAAAAAAGTCTGGAGAATCCTCAAATAAATTGTGGGTCATTATAGTTTATGAAATGAAATCCAAAGGTTGAAACGGAATCTTTGACAACTGATATAGATGTTTTAGTTAGAGGCATATCATGATGATAAAAGTAATCTTCAATGTATGTTTTTTATTCATGATCAGAACAATCTAGAAACAGCAGAGAAAATCAATAGTATCAAGTCATAGTGAATTATGGCTCATTACCTCGAAATATGTTTCATTAGATATTGTGAATTTTTTAACTCAATTTCTATACTGTCCAGAAGGTCGAGTTTCAAATATTTCTTGAACTCATGAAGCAGGCGAGTATTACAATTTAATAGAACATAGGCTTTCACAGCTGGTGTCACGATTAAAAAGTACAACATCCAGGCTGATAGGCCGTAGTCGGATAAAACCTAATGTTGAACGTCGTCTACTGCGGCATACCTATATAATCAATGGTATGTACGTTTACTGCGAGGACGAAAGTTATAACCAACTGACACTTCGATATATAACCTTCGTCCTCGCAGTAAACGCACATACCATTGCTGATATCTGCCGCAGTAACAGACGAAACGTTTGACACTTTAGGTTCCATTCGACCACAGCCTACTAGCCCGGACTTTTTTCTCTTTAATGGCATAAGTTGAATTCGTCTTTCCATTCTAGAGGCTGTTTCTATGTTTTTCATGTGTGCTTTGAATGTTCTTCCAGTTTGACCTACGTAAAACATCATGCATATTACACATGACAATAAGTTTCTGATCCGACACTAAGCTGGTGCCGTTTTTTTTAATATACATACTTGATTTATTATTCGTTTTATATACATACCTGTTCCCACCTTTATTTTGTAAACACTTAGAAATATCATAATTTGTCTTATACCATTCATTTTTTCATTGAAGTTTACATATTTATTGATATATGGATCGTGCTGTTGAATGCATTATTCTCTTTGTTGATGTGGATGGATGGACGAATTAAATGATAATATCCGTGTGTGTTGGTTTACGAAAAATTGAAAAATCGTGTTTATCATTAGGTTTTGTTATTGTGTTATTGACTTATGAGGGAGATTATGTTTTTCGATTTGGGTAAGAACAAAGTCTTTCTCGAAAATCAAGCAGTCTAAATTGCATGCGGCGACTGCGATCTAAATTATTTAGAGTATATTGGCCAGACCAACAGATGAATATCTGCCAGTGCCCAGGAACAAAAAAATTCGTAAAGACAAAGCATACTTCCTCTGATCTCTTTCAATATCACCTACAGACAGGCCCCAAAATCAATTTTGAATTCAAGATACAGAAAGCACAAATACAAAATTAGAGAATTCTGCAAATTAGAATAGCTATCAAAATCGAAAAACAAAAGTTAATTAACAAAAGAGAATGTGGAAGACAATAATTAATCAACAATACATAATGAGCCAACAAAGGTTGTTGAATTATCACAAGTCATTATAATTATAACCAGGTACCAGAGGTGAAAAATGAAACAGAAAACCATATTTTCACAAGCGACAACGCACACACGCACTCTCGCTCGAAAGCACGCGCACGCACGCTCGCAGGCAGTCGCACGCAAGCGCTCATACACGCGCCCTCACACACTAACACGCGCACGCGTGTATTCAATAGGCACATACACATCACGGACACACCACAGACGCACACACCACAGACGCACGCACGACACACCCACACACCAAGCACGCATGCACAAAATAGGAGGGCTAAGGAAATCGGCTTGAAATACACTCCTCCTGAAAGTGATACACTTTGGAATTTAACCTAACTAAACACGCACTCACATACCAGTCACGCACCACGCACGCAGAAATACAGTAAGATGCAGTAGAGTCCGCACACAGAAAAACAAATGCGAAAAATAGGTCTTAGAAAATCGCCCTGAAATACACCTCTTGTGAAAGTGATCCTCTCTGGACTCTAGGCACTCACACATCACACACGCATAGACCACGCATGCACCATGCAAGCCAGCATCACGCATGCACGCACGCACACACACACACACACACACACACACACACAGTGAGATACAGAGAAGAGGAGGGCTAAGGAAATCGCCCTGAAATACAACCCCCCTTCTGGAAGTGACCCACTCTGGACTGTAGACTAACTAGATGTTATTGTGAAGCGAATCCTTCAAAGTGATAAATTTACTGACGTTTTTTTTAGGACTTATGAAACTAGTTATAGAGTGAATGAAGTTAAGATTACGAGGGGGTGGCTTATAGTTATGATACTTTTAGTTGGAATGGTTATACTTTTTTGGTTTTCAATTGAGATTCGTCTTAGGAAAAGTTAATTTTTTTCTCAAATGATGTGAACTATTGCTATATAAGACTGGGTTTTCGTGAAATAATTTATATATGAAGTGTATTATCCTCATGACACGTGATACTTTGTGGGTGACTTATAAGGATAAAGCAAGGTTCAGCAGTTTTTTTTATTTCAAGTGAAGTTATCAAGGAAACTGCTTGGTAACATTCAAGTTTGAAGTTTTTCATTTTATTTTTAGGTTTGGTACTTTGCAAAATGAAGTGTTGTAAGATACAAATAATTTTGTCAGATCTTCGACACTCACAAAATTCGTCAAATTATTTATTGTTCAAAGCAAATATTCTTGTTGACAAACGCACAATCCACTATACAATTTCCTTCCACAATAAGAAGTATGTGTATAACACAACTTATTTCACCTGAAAGTTCAGCTGATAGTGAAGCTTAACATAAGTATTGAAACTTGAAACACCCCTAACAGAGAAGTTGCCAACCTACATTTTCGTCACAAAATTGAATTTTTATTGGCTTTTATGGCATAAAAACTAAATAGTTACAGAACGTCCGCAGTTTCTTTGTATGGCATGGGCGGCGTGGTATAATACGAAGTCTAATCATTATTTTCATGTGGGAGGTTTTATGTATTATTAACTAGTAAATTTATCAGACCCGGTATATTAGTCTTTTATTCAGCTGTTCGAATTGACTTCGTATAGACTAAAATTTTTCCATCAATTATGTTCATTGCTATTACAATATTGCAGAAGTTTTTTGCGATATTTCCGAGAATTTGGGTAATTTGATGATCATATAATGAATATATAATTTGTATTATTACGGCTCTGATAATCACTCTAATAGGGGTAATTCTAACTCTCTCTATGTAGCAAAGTTTATTCTCAAAAACTTTACCAAGTTCCTGAAATGCAATATCATATCAAAAACCTCTAATATTTCCAGTGAGGTTCCAACACATCGTATAACTTCCAAAAACTCAAACTTTTATATCAAACCCCGTTTCGACTCGTATGGTCTTTAATCTACAGTGAACATCTTTTTCTAAAAGGCCGATTCATATTTTTCAATATATATGTCTCAATTTGTCTTCAAAAATGAAGCATTTATGACCCAATACCAGATATTGCTGTTTCGGCCTGCCATAGCCTGATCAATGGTGCTAGGCTGAACCATGAATTCTTTTTTGGATTCATGTATCCTGAGTATAGCCCGAGTATTAGCATAGACAGCATAGACAGCATAGACAGCTCTCACGACAACGCTATTTAGAGGATTGGCAGAAAACTCATTGTTTATCAGAGATGAACAACGGTTCCAACGGTGGTTTGTTGCAGAGCCAAGCTTTGTTTTTCTCTGCAACTTTCACTGCAAGGCAACTTGATTGAACCGTAGCTTAAAAATGGTTGATGTCAAAACATAGTTTTGTAAAAAATCACAGAGGACTCTTTTTTATCTTCAACAAGAAATGTTTAAATTTTCCACGTGCTTATTACAATGAAAATTTTTCAAGGATAACTAAATCCAACAATGAAATGGTGCTTCAACCTAGTACCACTGAGGAAGGTCGAGAAATATTGAATATCGTTAGGAAAATTCAACAAGAAGTTTTCAAAACTGCAAAGTCTGTGACAATATTAAAGGTTACGGGATCTGAAAATGATGTAGTTACAAAAATGTGTGTCTACAATCTCAGTTTGCTAAAGTTCTTGAAAGCAGTTAAAATACAGGGTTAAGCAGTTTTATGGTACAAAATCTTTTTTTCCAAATTGTCAACATGACTTTAGACATAAAAAACCCATACAAACTGCTATAAAAGAGTTATTTATGACCGCTTGAATGATAAACAAGTTCAATATCAGTTTAGTAGGGCTTTTGAGACTCCAGATTACAATTTATTACTAGAGAAAGTCTATAGGCTAGGTATTCGAGGAGTGGCCGACACTTGGATATAATCCTATTTAGAGTCGTAGAAAGTGGTTGTCGACAAAGTGAAATCTAAACCATCAAAGGTATCAATTGTTATGCCACAAGGCTCTATTTTGAGTCCTTCATTATTGGCATTATATATTCATGTATATCTGATAATGAAATGTTATATATGCAGATTATACAAACCAGCTGGTGGTTGAAAGATCCTCAGCAGGCTTTGTTACAACTTGCAAAACGTGAGAGTGAATTCCTCCAATGGTGTAAAAATAATCTATCATCAATGAACATCAATAAAACCTACTTTATGTTATTTCAACAAAAATATCAGTATCCTAACAGAGCAGTGTATGCCTTGTTATAAGAAAATTACAAGAAACAGTTTCCCTAGAAACTCTCAAACTGATTTCTTATGGTCTTGTTTATTCAAAACTAAGCTTTGGGGTAATTCTGCTCACACACAAATTATATTCTTATTACAAAAAATAATTTCAAGATTTATGCTGAGAGCCAAACCTCAAGAGAACTGTAGGAAATATTTGTTTGGTTAGGTATTTCAACTTTGCCATGCTTGTATATATGTTTAATAACACACACGCATTGCTAATCGTAGGTAGCTGTTTACCATTTTCTCGTTTAGGACTGGGGCAGGATTTATATATGTATCAGACTATAATTTGCTAAAACCACACAGTTAAACTTGTATGATCGATCATAATATTGATTTTCTCAATTGTGTATAGTTTTTTTTTAAATTGTGTACAGACCCTGAAAATTAAGGTTAATGCTTACATTTTTATGTTGTTTATATTTTTTGTTTGTATGTCCGACTATGATGCGTTTTATAAAGATGAGTTTACATTCTGGAACTGTAGTGATGAATATATATATTTATTTATCTATCAAGAGCCGAAATGGGGGGTTGGACACAAAAATCTAGATTTTTGGAAATTGTAGGATGTTGGAAAATTTGGCTAAAAACATTAAAATTTTGTGATATACAGATTCCAGGCACTTGGTAATTTTTGAGAGTAAGCTGTGGTACATGAAAGTAAGAATTGTTTCCATTGGAGTCATTATCAAGGCTGTAACAATTTTTTTTTGATACCGAAGAAATTGTGATTAAACGATTTAATACGAATATTACCGATCAAAATTTGATACAAAAACAGGTGGTATTTATAATTTCAATATAGAGGGCGTCCCAAGTCTGACGACGTCCTAAATGAAAATTTTATGACCATATTCTGGAATGAATGTTCCAATATCAAAGTGTAAATATATTTTCAATATTTTTGCAAATAGAAATGATATAGCAAAAAATATAATTCTTAAATTGTTCTGTTTTTCCGTATATCTCTGGAATTGAAAGAGCTAGTTTTGACTCAATAGTACTCGTAAATTGGCAAATTTGACAGTCTGTTTAATTGTAAATTCACGAATCTGTTTAACGAACTTTCTATCTCTTACCAGTTACAGGCCCATGCATAGACTCAAATTTAAATAGCCCTGTATATTTTGGGATTTGAAATGGAAGAGACATGGGAAATAAATGTCTGGAATCTTCTATTTACTCTAAAGAAATTATTTTATACTATTTAATTTTAGAGAGTCTATTGGACAAATATACATTTGTGAGCTAACCGAATCTGTATCAAAATAAATATGACAAAATTGAAAATACTCCATAGATGTTTACACTTGCATTTACTTAGTAACTAATATCTACAGTTAAAAACATTTGAATTGAATGAGGTCAGTACATCAGCCACTATCCAACTTGACTTTCTACCTCATAACAATCAATGTAATATCAATTTAGACAATACTTATCTGAGTTTTTCACTCTTCATCATAAAAAGTTAAACAATATTATTTGGGATTATTATAAGAAGTAGATAACTTATTTCACTATATAAATTAGTATCACATACACACTTGAAACATTTGCCTGAAAATAATTTTTATAAGCTGAGCTAGCTTTAGAAATGTCTTAGTTCAGTAGCAAAACAGATTAACAGCTTGCTCCATTTCATTAATCTGATCAATTTTCACTAAGGCAAATGAGACAAGTATGAAATAGATACAAACTTTTTGTTATCTTTACTGATAAATTTCAAGCTTTCTAGTCGAACAATTTCCAAGTAATTAATTACTCTTACCACAATCATAGTTAACCTCACAATGTCTCAATTCTCCAAAACTGACCTAATTCAATTATTATGCTCTCTATATACAATAATAAATAACTATATACAACGAAATCACATCAAAGCGGTATACCTAAACATTAATTACTGAAGAGGTTGTTTATGTTTGAATTTGAATAAATAAGCTAAATCATCTGTGGGAATCGATCTATAGTACTCCTCATTTTTAAACTGGTTGGTATTAATATAAGCACTTTTTCTTGAAAATCTCAAGACTACTGGTTTGTGGAAGGTGCTTTGACTCCACCTTGGCGAAAAAAGACCATTATGCCTGTCACGATTCCTCCGGTTGAAATTTCGATAGGTTGTTGCAGGTACGGGGCGCCCAGTGTTGGAATCTAAACCGACAGCTTCACGGAAAACCACTGGATCATCGGATTGTCTCGAGAAATCTTGATGATTTATTCCTACACTTCTTCCACGAGAATCCCCTGTTGAAGATGGCATTTGAGATACAACTGACTCATAATTGTCCGGGAATTTCACCAGATTAGAGTGAACTTTTTTATCATTGGGAAAACGCCACTTAAAAGGAGATGAAAGAGGCAAAATACCTGGTTTGAGAGATGATACTGAAGGCAGTTGAGTAGTAGTTTCTAAAAGAACAGTTGAATAATTTTCTGTAGTTGTCAACACTTCTACGTTCGAATTAGAACTATCTTGTTGTTCCAGATCCAGCATGTCTACTGTAGTTGGTTCAAAAGTAGTCGTATCTAAGGTAGAAGATGTAACTGAACCCTCAGTCTCAGTTAATTTGGTGGTTTCCTCGTTATCAACTGTTGAGGGCGAAACTGGTTCTGTCACCACCAAACTGTTTACGTCTTCATTTTCTCTGTTTACTGTAGATTTTGCTATATTTTTCAGGTACATTTCTTGTTTCTTTCCATAATTCACGCTCTCTCTTTTATCCAAATTGAGAACTTTTTGGTCAAAAAAAGTTTTCGTGGGAGATACTATTATGGCAATATCAGTTTCTTCATCACTCTCATCATTTTCGATTAATCCACTATTAATCTCTAACGGTATATTTACCTGCAAAGGGCCAGCTGTTGTAACCGTTTCATCATAATAATCGTCATAGTCTGCAGTGCTGAATTTTTCCTTCAACTTCTCTATTAAAAATTCGTAATGAGCATCCTGATCCAGCTTAATTATTTTAATACACCGACCCATTAAGTCCGAACTATATCCTTCAGCACAAGCAGGCAAAGACTCTGGACTGAACGTTGGAGCAATGAATATTGACTTTGGAGTTATTCGCCTTCTCAGCATTCCATCAGAATTCATCAGTTGTTTGTTTTGATTCTGGTCGTCCACAAGAAGCCAAGCTTCCCAAGTTAACTCAGGCGACCTCTCGTTCAGGGGCTTGGCAGGATATCCTGATGCCGAACATACACAATACGACAAGAGAATAACTATGAATTTGTATGTTTCCATCTTATTTATCTTTGTCATACTAAGTCATTGTACTGCACACTCGAAGAAATTTCAATGGTGCCTTCACCGTATTCCAATACTTCATAAACACTTTCTCTGATGCGTCTGATATAAGTCGTAGTGGTGTACTGATCAGTTGAACATCTGGAGCTGGTCCGGATATAACGTTGTTCGTGCGATGAAATCTGCAAATAAAATAATAAATTAGATAAGTAAAACAACGATTAATTTTTTTGTTATGAATGTAAGTTTCCATCTGGTGTTTTGGCAAAAAGCCACCATTCATTAGCAGCTGGACCTGATCGGTTTGTTATCGTAGTCAAGGATTATTTTTTTACAATGTAAATATTGTAGATTTTGTAATAAGTTCAATTGCGTTTTAAATTATGAATTATTTTTTAAATTAGATCCACTTCTGTATATGAATGTTGAATTATATTTTGAAAAGTATCATTCCTTGTAATTATTCACAACAAAGGTCATTTTTCCCAAAAAACAATTTTTTCTCTATATCTTATTACTCCCAATTAAGTTAATCTCTACCGAGGCTGAATTCATCTGAAAAAAGACAATATCACACAATCGATTTGTTGAAGAGAAATTTCTATTCGAAAATGAAAAGCAATACCTTTGGAAACATCAACATTTTTTTTAAACTTGATAATTGAAGTTGTCGAGGACTTCCATGTGAATATCAGTGTAATGGTGGGTTCAATTATTAAATATCTAACTGATCAAGGCAAAGTCGAAAGTGTAATGCTATTTCTATATGGCGATCGATGACGAGTATAACTTTAGATTTTTATTGTGGAAATGAATGACTGTGAGATTATTTGAAATTTGCCACGAGACATTTCTTAGTTTCCTTCATTGTACGCATCGTAGCAAGGGAGAGAATTTCGACCACTACCACATCGCCTTTGATCTGCCGCATTTGCAGACGAAGTGTCAGGTCTTAAAGCCTACAGAATAAACCCGAAAGTAGCTAGTAGAATAGAGTAGAGTACAGTTGAGTAGTTTTGACCATATTGAATACAATGCAAATTTGAGGCAACGTATTCAAAAAACACACCTTAATGTGAAATTTCCTCTTGAAGGGTCACAAAAGCGCAACACGTGTTGCGATTTTGTGAACCGCGGTTTTGGTTGCGCAACACGTGTTTTGTGAATCGCGATTGCGGTTTGTCTTCGGGCATCACAACACATGTAATAAACATGATTTTGCAATTTTCCACTAACCACCATACACGGATATATACATGGGAATACATTGACATGAGATCAATAGAAGACAGTTTTGCTGAAATTGGTAAACAATAATAAAATAAATAGCCCAGCTGCTTCAATATATTATTCAACTGTATGAAAACTGTGTTCGAAAATTTTTGATAGTTGGTTTGAAACTTCTGAAATCCAAAGATTTCACAGAGATAACAAGATGATTGTACAAATTTGAATTCAAGGATTTTTTGGCAAACTGTTAGCCTATATTTGGGATGACACAGTGATTCTGTAGATCTTGTAGAATAATCATGGTTGTTGTAGTGTTTCGGAAAATACTCGACATTTTTATGAATCGCTTACAATTCGGCATAAACATACATTGAGGTTAGCGGCATAAGGCCAAGCTGAATGAATTGAAAACGGCAATATTTATGTGCTAGAATTCATACTATACGGTTCTAAGCATTTCAGTTGGAAAAATGTATCCGAGTTTGTTTGAAAAAAAGTCAATAATGAAGTCACCGAGGAGCAACATGTTTTTGTTTTGTTCATTAGTCGGGATAGAAGAGTATAAAGGTTTGTTAGAAAATCATTGACATATCATCTACAAGATCTAGATACACTCACGATAAAAGTATTCATGTATTCTAAAAGTATACCACAAAATCGAGTTCAACATTGAAATTGCCCATACTACAATTCCATAATAGTAGGCACTTAAATCCCACAAATATTATTAAATTAAAACGAAAACATTGTTGTCAAGGTTCTGATTCTATATATCTTATCATCATTTTTCCTCATCTGTTTAGTATAATTTTCGTACGCCACTGAAGGAGACAGATTAAGTCAAAAACGTCAGTAATTTCTGAGAATTTGGTGCCTACTATTTTGGAATTATGGTAAAGATCTAATATTTTTGGGTATGCTAAAGATATTTCTACAGAAAATGGCAACGCCATCATGTTTGTATTTTTATCTACAGAATTGAGCAGCTAAGAAATAAGTACGGACACTGTATAGAGTGTTTAGTACTATACGGTGGTAGGGACATTTATAGTTGTCAAGTTTCCATCACCAAGACAATGCTCAGTTAAGCAAAAAATATGAAATTCAAAATCGTTCAGAAATATAGTAATTTCATTTATTTTGTTGGACAAACTTCGTATATTCATAAAATGGAACACGCTAAAATCTTGCTTAGACGAACAATTAATTTTTGAAACTCTTTCACTGGATTTACCAACTAGCTTTGTGTTTGTGATGCCGTCCTTCTTTTCATAAAAAAGTGACACAAGTGACAACTATACAGTTCCGATGCAAAAAAGCCAAATGGAATAAATTGATTATTGTGGTTACTGTTCATATTTAAAAAAAAAACCGAAACACCCCAAATTTAAATTATAATTTGACATTCCTCAACATAAAAATGTCACCCCTACCTCCAACCCCCTTCGAATGACAGGTATAACCCCCAATTTTTGAAATGGGAAGTATAGGTTTGTAATATATCGTTTGAAAGGTCTCTTCATTTTCTATTCAAAAATGTTATCGCTTTCAAGTTTATTGTAACAATTAAGATACAATAAATCAAA
>WOGR01007516.1:0-12357 GCA_015342045.1 Leptinotarsa lineolata | reverse complement strand
ATCAAATCATACAGTGGGCCGGATCCGGCCCGCAGGCCGGCTGTTGCCCACTCCTGCTTTAAACTCTCATGTATAGCCATTATAATATCAGTCGCATTTTTTTTCATTTGTTGGCTAGTGATATCAACAAGCCCTACGTATGCATATCAGTGATAAGGAGGGGAACTCATGATACTTCATTATTCAATTTACTATATGCTACAATTTCTCATGATTTGACAAATCTGGAAATTTTGTTATGAAGTACTCGAAAATTGAAAACTTTGAATTTAATGTGAAATACTTGTTTATAATTTTCAGGGGAGTCTTTTGGATAATCTCAATTTCTTGAGAAATGTTCAGAACACCAAAAACAGATTAGAACGTGAATTCCCTGGCGATTTCTATTCAAATCCGAAAAGAACTACTGACTATGGGCGATTCTCTTCCCACCCGCAGAGTATTGGAGAAGACAGCGATACATCTTCAGAGGGTAGTTCTGTGAAACGCATGAGTGCATCATCCAGTAGGTCTAATGTTAATATAGAACTAGATAATTATCAGGAAAATAAGGTAAGGGAAATTTAAAAACCAGGACAATTTACTAAATAAATGTACTGAATTTAATGATTTGAGAGTGGAGTTTTTCTGAATTGTTGAATTTGATAAATTATAATTAATATGGTTACTGAAATTTGTGATCTGAAAGCTATTGTAGATAATACATGCATGATTCTTTCAATTAACAAAAAATTGTTGGTTTTGAGATAGTTACGATTCTGATAGTGGAAAAAAAGAGAAAAATCCATGGAAATATTACTTCAATTCAGAAGAAAGAATCAAACCTCGCAAAACTCTTCAATGTCCTACAAGGATATGATACAAAAATACACACCGAAATAGTCAATCCAACACTGTTCTCTTTTGTATTCAATTTCTCTGAAAGTCTCGATATAGTCCTCATGAGATAGATCATTTGATGTATATAATGAACTAAAATAGCACATCTTTTTTTACTTAATATGTTAGGGATATAAAAACTACAGAAATTAAGTCTATTTCTCTAGTTTTTATATTTGACCTCTAAATCTTGTGAGTAGTTTTTAATTAGTTGATGTTCAAGATGTTTGTTTCATTTTCTTTATTTTATGTGATGGTATTTTTTAATTTCAGTTGCATTCCAGATGCAACGAAGCATCTGTAAAAAACAAAAATAAATAAACACATTGAAAATACAATAATTGTTGATTACCAAAATATGCACATAAAAGAAAATAAGACTAAAGTAAACGAATTTGATACATTTATATACTTTCAATATACTCACAACCAGTAACAATAAATGAAATAAGTATCATAAAATCAAAATAAAAAAATAGCAGCTCTCCTGGATTAAATCACAGTCAGAACTATTAAACATATATCCAACCATATTACAACACCCCTACAGTATATAATCAACCTCTGTTTCGAATCATCTACAATATCACTACACTAGAAATAATCTGTCGTAACCCCTATTTTTAAAACAGGAGACACCACTCTTATGAATAACTACAGACACATTTCTGTCATCAACAATTTTGCCAGAATATTCGAACACGCTTCGAAAACAAGCTGCTTGATTCGTTTAACATGCACAAAATTATAACTGACAGACAGTATGGTTTCATTAAACAATCTAGTACTGAAAACGCCATAGCTGATTTCCTCGAAAAACCAGTGCGAGCGTTAGACGAATCGTCAAAATGTCTGGCTATTTTCCTTGACCTTGCTGAAGCCTTTAATATAAGTTTCACATAATATCCTCATAAAAAATTAAAATACTATGGAATTCGAGGTATCGCATTGGACCTGATGCTAAACTATTTGAAATACAGAACACAAAAAGTTAAGATTGATAGAGAAGTGCTCAGAATTGACTGTTAAAATGGGTGTACCACAAGGAACTATTCTGATGCCACTTCTTTTTCTTTGGTTCATATGAATAATATAGTTCAAATACGAGATTTTTTGTCCAACATAATATGCTTTGCCGATGACACAGTCTTGATACTCACAGGTACAAGCTGTGAAAAAATAAAGTCAACCCCAGAAGCAGATCTAAGAAATGTGCAAATTTGGCTGGACCATAAACTACTCACCCTGAACGTCTCTAAAACTAAATTCATACCTTTTACAACTACGGTTGTAAACGCAACACTCTACAGATTATTTTTTAAACCTTCATAAAACAACTTGCACGGATACAAATACGTGTACCTGCCCAGACATAGATCAATTATCACCAATAGAATACCTAGGAGTGAGTGGCTCTGGGTTAGCACATTCGCTGGACCGAGCACATCTCGAATGTAAATAAATAACTGAGAGTAATACTGCACATATTTTTTACATTGAGAGATATCCTATCACTCAAAAACCTACTAATGCTTTATACTTCCTTAGAAGAATCCATTCATTCTAAGGTACAGTATTAGGATATGGGAAAAAGCATTCGTTAAAAACTTACGTCCTCTACATATCGTACAAAATTCTATCATAAAAATCATATTCAGAAAAAAGAAACGGTATTCCACAAAATTACTTCAAGAAGAAACAAAAATCCTTCCAATCAGTCTTTTGTATGCTCATCAATGTATAATTCGAGTTCTCACAACAAAAAACTCACTTCAAAGCAGATCTGTCCAACCAACTAGACAAACTAGAAATGAAGAATTAGCAATACATACATTTAAAAAAGCTAGAAGAACAATTTTGAAATTTTGTAGAGAAGCCTTGGATATAACACACAAATAGGCAATTATGTCTAGGTATGTTGTACTCAGAGAGCAAATCTAACCCAATTTTGTAAAAAAAATTAATATTTTTGTATATGCAATACTTGATTTGAATGAATCGAAAATTGAAATTGGATTGAGATTTTTACTTAAGCATTGCTGATGTCTGCTTATTGATTTAAACACTCATTTAATGAAGTATATACGATTATGAAATATTTTGGTTCATCGTAGTTAAAAATAAAGAATGCAAGAAGGAAACTGCAAGAAAAAGTGATGCAAGAAAAAGCAGGAGACGCCTACAATCTTGACATTGACGATGATTCCTGCACTGTAACCCCAGTGAATACCTTCAGAGACAGGACCAGACAGGCGTTCGTTGATCAACGCATGAATAAAACGCATTCCGCTCTTTCCCAGAAATTCGTCACAATTTCCAAATGTGCTTCCCAAAAAAATATCATGAGTGAATCAGTCTTTGAGAGGAAATTCAAAATATTTGTCGAAAAAAGCCTGCATTCTATAAGCGACATACGGTTCGTGAAATTTTTTGTGTAAAAAATCAAGCTTATTCATTTTATTCTTTAAGGAATCTATTGGAGAAAGGAATCGATCCGCCCGATGGCGATGAAGATATTACCAGGAGGCAATTGAGAGTTAAGGAGTTCTCTAACCGATTCTCAAGAAATTATTTGTATCCTATCGTTCGTCAGGTAAAGATTAGCTACATATTTCTGAACTCTGATTTTTCGTTCTTACATGGTACACCTTGTATATTATTGAAATTTTTGGAACCTGTGAATTTTTGGTAAAGCTTCATGTGTATACACTATGAAATGGACGGACGGTTCCTCCGGGATAAGTTTCAATCCCTTCTCCAGACAGAGAAATCTGCTTGAGAGGATTTTGTCAATGAGTTTGGAAATCACGCTATGCAGTGAAACCGGCCGGTAGCTCTCCCTCTTATTTTTCGGTTTACCTGGTTTATGAATAGGTACTACCTCAGCGTGCTTTAGACAATATGGGTAGTTATGCACTAATTGTACATGACCTTCACGCGGTAGATTTTGGAGTACGATCGCCTCAACGCCATCGCTACCCAGCGCCTTGTGCAAGGCCAGATATATTATTGTGGACTTTACTTTTTCAAAGTATGTTAATGTTTTCCCCAGTGTGTCATCATTCAGACGTGATGGAGGCATAGACGCATCCTCCTTGCCATTAAGGTGACACTTCTGTGTTCTTCTGTTACATCTGGAGTGGTTTACTGAACATTGTGGAAATATAGGAATGGCGGGCATCAATGTTTTGGTTGGTTTCCGGGTTTCATAGTAGTCTTCTTTGATTATAATCTCCAAACGTTTCAACTGCAACTGCGGCAGTCATCTTCAGTGGTGAGGAAGAAGTACTTCTCGTGAGGTGTCAACTGAAACTGAAGTTCTCATATCTACCAAAGATCTGACATACAGCATTGCAAAGCCATAAAACGAAGCCATCCTTCACAGGGAGTGGTTCTGAATATCCGGCCCCTCCAGTTTCTCCTTCCACCGGACAATGGTGAACTCATTTATTTGTATATTTACCATTTCAGCAAATCTGAGCAGATATTTTTCATGTTGAGGGTCTTTGGTGTTTTGCAATAGCATCCTCGCTCTATGTTTATCTCGTATGAGTTCCACAATATCTATGTTTATTGCGTATGAGTTCCACAATGTCCCGTGGAAGCAGATCCCTGTAGCCTTTTACCACCATCAACTTTGTAGATTTGTCTCTCGCCAACTGTGTGTTTTAATGAATGTTTCGGTAGTTGTATGCAAGTGTTGTACTGTGATCTAACTGTGTATGGTGGTGAGTTTGTTGAACTCGGAACTGAACGTAGTCCAGTCCGTGGTCTATTAGTCAAGTTCCTTTTTCACAGACTTACTCTGTTCTCTATTCAGACTAAAACCACCGAACAGTGATTCGAGCTCAACTCATTCACCACTTTGAAGTCTGAGAGATCTCTTGCATCCTTGTTTATCACAAGGATGAGTACTCTGATCAGTAGCTTGCATCCTTGTTTATCACAAGGATGAGTACTCTGATCAGTAGCCTCATGTTCAATAACAACATTGTTGTTACGTGAATATTTCCACAAGGTTTCACCATGGGCGTTTGGTTAGTTGAAGCAGTTCCACTTTCGTCTCCTGTCGTTCAGGTCTCCCACAAGGAGGACCTCATTTCCGACGTCGAGCAGACTGTCTAAGTCATCGGCTGTCTACCATTAGCAAGCCTAATGCCAGCATGTTCAATGCTGCTGACCCTGTAGCGATATACCTGAATGAATTCCGCCAGCCGATGGCAGTTACATCTGATTGGCCAGCTGTGCATGGGGATCTCGTTAACGGGTAAAGATAGACAGTAAGTTGGGAAAGGTAAGGTTGCCTATTTTTGGGTACCATTTAATCGACTCTAGCCGCTTTAGATTCGGAGATATAAGGGAGAATCAGAAAATATCAAAATTCTATTTTTTCTGTAGCTTCTATATTTGAAATCTGTTCATTCTTTGTTAAAACAAATTTCCTTGGACGCTCAGAATATTATAAAGGAATTTTTACACAGGATATCGTCTGACTTGAGGCACCCCAACATAAATTCAAAGTGTATACGATATTCAAAAGTTTCGGTAATTTGATGACAGTAAAATGAATTATTTATTTTAATTACGTTCCTGACAACATCAAGTAGGTACCTGAAATGTGTACTTTTTCAAGTGAGTTTTTTCTACGTCAGATACCTAACTTCCGTAAGTTGAAGAAAAACTCAGTACGAAAAATAACGAGTTATTGTTTTAGAAATATGAGCTGGTATTTAACCTTAACTGTAAATGAATGTATCATTTTTGATTGAGACGTCGTATTAACTTCCTGAGAGAAGATGCATATTTCAGAAACCAAAAATG
This sequence comes from Leptinotarsa lineolata, assembly GCA_015342045.1. NCBI lineage: Eukaryota > Metazoa > Arthropoda > Insecta > Coleoptera > Chrysomelidae > Leptinotarsa > Leptinotarsa lineolata. Next base: position 6,657 of record WOGR01007516.1, on the reverse strand, counting down.
AGAGTTCCAAAAAGTTCGTCGTTTCGAAGACGACAAAGACATATTCAAGCCCAATCTTCTGTTTGGATAATTTCATTCGGAAAACTCACCAAAATGAAGGATTTCTACAAAAAAAAGATATCTAGGTTTAATTCACCAATATTTTTGAAACTAAGAATTATTGGATTCTGGAATTTGTAACTTCTCATTAACTGCTCTCTTATCTGCTTCTGAAAAATGTGAGTCATTACACCACCATACACCAGCGCAAGACATCATTTCCTCATACGATGTGGACTCCAAATTAAGTAATACTGTCGTTAAACTCGGTGGATTCCATTTGTTAATGTCATTCGTGGGATCAATTGGTACATAATGACTGGAAAAGGATTAAAAGAGCTTTTTAACACCATCTACGCATTAAATTCAATTGAAAAAATGACAAGACGCATGCGGTAAGAGCACATATATTGACACATCTTTCAATTACCAAAATTGTTCTACAATCAATAGATTTTACACCCGACCTCAATGCAGAATAAGAAATAATTTTATACAATTTCGATAGGTCAGTGGTTCTCTAGGCGGACCAGAAAGAATGCTGCCAAGGACTTGCTGATAAATTGGTTGAATTTTAACAACGTGGCGCTACTGCAAAATTATGGGTACAATATTTCCGGATGGTTACACTCGTTTAACAATTCATTGAAGTAGAAAGAATGGGCAATTGAAGTTTACATCTTGACACTATCCAGAAAATAATGCCTTATTTTCAAGCCAGTGGCCCTTTCTTTTATGCAAAATCTTGTCATTTATATTTGCAAACCATGTCGGATTTGAAGAAACGAATGTCAGTTGAAGAATACGAACATTTTACAACTAACGGATATTTTGCAATTAGACGTTCCGACAAATTTTGGTGTGACACATGGTACGATATGGCAATCGAGCAATCACTGATGAGGACGATGAAATGCCTTGGCGGTCTTACTCATGGACAACTTTTGCAATGTTGCTTTTTCTGGTTCAGGGCAGCACGTGGGAATGAGAAGTTCGCGGGTAAGTCGCGACAATGACGATGTAAAAAAGCTGATGGACTGGTTGACCAACCATCTACCTTTTCCAGAAATTAAGGATACTATGTCAATGAGCACTGGAGTTGTCGGAGATGAAAATATAAACTGTTACATGGCTCGAGAAATTGGTTGCACTGGCATCTCTAAAATCATTGGCAGCGATTTTTACACAGTAAATCAAATCGAAGGACACAATAAAATCACTTACTGTTATACCTGCAGGCATCCCGAAAGAAGGTGAAATTGTTGTTGTTGTAAAATTGTTCGTTCTATTAACCAGCTGACGAACGTCAACCCTCAGAAGTCGGAACTTGTGTGAGCAATGGATTAACGAGGCCTCACCTTTAAATGTGCGATTACCCAGCACGGTGGCCCGGCGGGGAATCAAATCCCGGTCTTCCGCTTGAAAGGCGGATGTGTTAACCTCTACACTACCGAGACCAATTGTTCCGATTAATCCATTATCAATTTTCCAAAGAATGTGCATTGCAAAAAAATCTGAAAAGGAACTTGCTCCATTTCCATTATCGCTTTTCAATGGCGGAGGTATGCGTAAATGCGTCAAATCTTTTATGTATAAGACATTTGAGAAACATTCTGGAGACATAAGTTTTGGCGATACAATGTATGTCATCGATGGAGGGCACTTATTACACCGCATTGGGCATCGCGGTGAACCATTTTCATCTATTTGCAGTAACTACGTCACGTACGTTCGATCTAAATATAAATCCAATGCCATAATCGTATTCGACGGATATCCTGAAGATGTAGCAAACCGTAGTACCAATTACGCGGAGCGATCCCGACGATCACGAATAACTGCTTCAGTAGACATACTTTTTGATAAGACAATGAATTCCTGGGGGATAATGCAAACAAAAACCGCCTCATTAGAATGTTGAAGACAAAATTTGAAGCTGAAAATTTCATGGTCTCACAATCCACAGAAGATGCGGATACGCTAATCATCAATACCGCAATAAGTGTTTCACCAGCATTCGATACCGTAATAGTGTTCGGCGAAGATATAGATCTCCTAATTCTTTTCACAGCTCTATGTACGCGATCAAACGTGTATTTTCTCAAACCGGAAAAAAAATAAATTTCCCAACAAATATATTCCACTAGGAGTATTATAGATAAAACAGCTGCAGATCATATTTTATTTTTGCATACCTTCAGTGGCTGAAATACAACATATGCGCTCTCTAATCAAGGAAAAATGAAATTCATTAATGTACTTCGACAAAATTCTGATTTGAACGAGGTTATTAAGGTATTTAAAAATCCAAGCGTTGATCCAGGGATCATTGCTAAAACAGGAGAACGTTCTCTCCTTGAATTATACGGTTACAGTGATGTGAAAAGTAAAGAAAACATGTCTTTAAACGAATATAGATATGTTACGATGTTACGATGCTCAAACCCAGAATCATTATTGAAACTTATTTCTTGTAAATGTTAAAAAGATGCCAGAAAGTCTGTGGATGCAGAAAAGCTGGATTAAAATGCTCCGCAATATGCACAAATTGTAGTGGTACTTGTAATAATTCGCAAATTCCATCATGTAATTACGATGAAGATACGGCGACTATTTCAGAAAAAACTTTCGATGAAATCGAAAACGAAGAGACTTGTGATGAGTCTGATAATCGCATTACAGATGATGCGGACGAAATTTCGGTCTGCGATGTCTCGATCGCTGCCCGATGACGAAGTCGTAACGCCTGATTTTTTTAACCACTCGTTACAACTATCTTGTCGCGTTATGTCGATGGATATGGGCTGAGACCGCATATGCTAGACATGCTGAAAGCACGTGTATTAGATTCTCAGGCGCCTTGTCCTGCACCTAATGTTGGGAAATTCTATACCCATCATGCGACTACGTTGGACTAACTAATGTGTTATGGACACCATCCTGGCAGGCTATGATGATCCATTCGGTTTTCGACTTCAGCCCACTCGACCTGAGGGAGGCGAAGGTCAGTTGCTTTCTGAACCCTCTATCTTCAATGTTGTTGAAGAAGACACCATGCATCGGCTTATCCTTGTGTTGCCGCAGGAGTGAAGTGATATCTGCGGTTCTAACTTGGTGACAGAGTTGTAATCATCTCGTTCAGTGTCGAAAACTATACCGAGTTCATTAGCGGTGGCTGTTCTAAAAAAAAGCTCCAATTCCTACAGTTTTATGGTCGCGGACTATACAGGGAAGGAAGTCTGAACTCCTGATGACTTTACAGGCTCCATCCAGTATCATTCTGTCATTTAGACACTCCAAACACGAAAGTCCACAGCCTTAATATTGTCGAGGGAAGTACAACCATGGAACGGAGGAGTTGGGATCCAAACTTCTATGAATATTCCTTATTTTTCGGATCGGTACAGCTGTTTTCGAGTCCACTTCACTACTCCTAACAAGTAGAGTAAGATTGGTACGGCAAGCATATTCGAAGCAAATACTTCGTTCAGTCGATGACCAGACCTGTCAAATTTGTGCTGATACTTGCTGTGAACCTCTTACGAGTAGCATTCTTCCTCCCTGAGGTAAGTATACGTCTCTTCGACATTCAGATAGTGCAGGATGCCTCCATCTACGAACATTCTCTTCATAATCCTCGCATCGTTCTCTTTTGAAATGGTCCATTGCGCGAATTTCATACCTTTAGCATGCGTGTACTCCTCTACCACCCTCAACGACTGATGGAGATCATTTTTTTCCATAAAGTTCAAGATCAAAACAAATGGGTGACTTTGGGCCTCCGATTTTCGGTTGTGCCTCAGTTATACGCTACAGTATTTCTGAGCGTATTGGATAATGGCAGTGGTGAGGTGCAGAAACGAAGGAGACTGAGGGAGACGCCCTGAAATACAATGAAACTCATCCGCTCTGTCATTGACTCTCTATTTACGGAGACGGCGATTCGTTCAAAACAAATTTTAAAAAAGTACAAGTTCCATCCCCACGAGATTCTGTTAGTGCAAACTTTATTACAAGAGAAATAGAAATCCATTTCCTCTATTTAGGAATCTATATCTGTGACACCTGGTTTGGTATGTTCAATACTTCCAATGAATAAAATCATTTTCTCCGGTTCATTGACAACACCAGAGCTTTTTCTATAGTATGGTCAGATGGCGTTGACATTTTTGAGGCAAGTTAACATCGAAAAATCCAAGGCTAAGACACAATAATACAAGACTCAGGATTATTCACGCGGGGCACACACAAATCCCTCCTAAATTGAGCGAAAATTTCCTTGAGGATATTTTTTTGAGTTCAACAGATGATATGTATTTGGATGCATCGACTAATCTCTTATTAATATCAAAGAGAAGAATCTCGCACACTTTAAAGAGAAAATAATGGTGCAAGATGGTGCTGTCCGACATTACTCAAAAATTATGGGCGAAGGGATGTAATTGGTGGCCTTTTTCGCTACCCAACCCAAGTCCTTTAATTTTCTCGTGGAGACACATAAACAACGAAGAACCTTGCACTCCAACGGACTCATTGAAAGACCTGAAAGGATGAATCATGAATATATGTAGTGACACCTCAAGTGCTCCAAAATGAATAACATTTTGTTGTTTGATGTTATTTGATGAAGATCCATAGTAATTTCAAAAACTACACTGGAGGTTTGGTTAATTTGTAAATTCTCAAGTGAAATCCATTTATTTTGCATCTTTGCTAAAGTTAGCATCATCGCTTCTCCTAATTTTTTGAAGAGAATGTCTACCTTTCTGGCCTGCTATCAGCAACCATCCACAAAATAATTCAGTGTAACGATGACTGTAGAGTATGTATCAAATCATCTTCTTATAATATGTATGAATGTGGGTAAAAAAGGTCATCTACCTTTCGCTTGTAGGAATCCTAAGGTGAACAATTTAAACGACGTTGAATAACTGCGTTCAAATTATTCGAAAAAAAAAAAGAAAATTTGCCGTTCAACATATTTTTTGATGAATGATTTTTTTATATCCCAGTCATTTCTGTATTCATTCACTTTGTAATAAATTGATGGATGTAGCTGTTAATATGTGGTAAGAGATCATCATGACAAATGAGAAATGAAAATTTTCTATGTTTTTTACCACTTTTATTTTTAACTAAAAGTTACTGCAGTTTCATCCTATAAGGACATTTTCAAACTTCAAGTTCAATGTAAAAATTTGAGAATGTCCTTATAGGAATAAACTGCAGTAACTTTAGTTACAAATAAAAGTGGTAAAAAACATAGAATATTTTCATTTCTCATTTTTCATCATTCACTTTGTTATTGTGAATGGTCATCAATAAATATAATTGGAAACTCCGATAAAAAATATCCATCGTGCTTCGAGAAAAGTTTTAATGAAATCTTGGTGTTTTGGAAAAGTAATATCTTTATTTGAATATTCATGGTTTGTTTTACTTTCATATTTTCAAACATTTTTATCATTCTACAACAACTACTGACCGTTTCATGTAAATTTATACATACTAAACAAGTTTCCTAAACTGATCCACTGCAGAAAGTATATAATTTTGATGTGGTAATAGAAATTCACGACCGTTTCAGCTTGACGAATTGAGAAAATGGAAACAATCGAACCCCAATAGGAATCATAAACTACTATCTGCATATCAGATAATTCTGAATGGTTTGCAAGCGTACCATAACCATCTTCCTACGTCGATAGGTGGCTGTTCATCTGATAAACTGAAATTGTTATTGAAACGACTGCTGGAACTTTGTGATATCCACAACACAATGATAAGCATTTCGGACGAGAACAGCTACTGTGATTTTCTTAATGTAAGACATTTCCACCATTGCACCATAGTAGTATTTTATAGGCATTATATAGATATACTGGTATATTAGAAATTGAATATTTTTATGAATTTTCAATTTATGTTACTCCCGAAAAATTTCCTCTGTAAGTATTACATATCACGACAAATTGAATACAGTATACCGGATGGTTCTGTAAGGTGGCTCACCCCCATAACTTTTTCATTATTGGAGATAAAAAACGAAATTTGGTATAATAGTTGAGTTTGGTTGGGTATTATAGTTCAATTTACATTCTTTGACATATTTACTTGCTTTGCCGTACGTCCGGTTTGACCGGAAATGACTCAAACTTCCGATTTTTAAATGGGACATCCTATATATTTTTACTCATTTCGATCGAGAATGACATTCTAAATCCAATAATACTTCACTTGTCAATATTTGATAAATAAAATCATTTTTATTCTAATTTTTAATTTTTGATCTAGAATGCCATGGATCGTGTAAATCGCTTCATTCTTGATCAAGTAACATGAAAAAACTATGACTGTGAGGCTTATGACTTCTCAATCGTTTTAAGAATTATTTCACAGTCGCAAATATGAATTTTTCCAGTGAACTTGATTTTTTCTAATGGAAAGGGGTGGCTCTTCGGCTTTTTGTGAAAGATTTTTCCTCACGAATAATTTGATGCCACACACTTTCATTTTACTTTCTATATTTTTCGGAATAATTGCAAGAAAGTCGCAAATTAGTCCATTAAGGTTATAAATTTTCAAAATGGCCTCCTCCTTGATCACGGCAAAGTTCAA
>WOGR01007515.1:0-12357 GCA_015342045.1 Leptinotarsa lineolata | reverse complement strand
TCAATGATTTTATTAGATGAACATCTGAAGGTTTTGGTAATCCTGTATCACATCGCGTCTTGCGTTCAAGGTTCAAAGTTTGTTTTTGACTATTTTACGTACAGTTGAGAAAGGAATTTAGGTCAAATCTGATGTTGCTTATAATAGTTTGTTTCCCTCGAAACCAAACTTGAGATGTAGATTCTTATATACATTGAAACATACTCTCTGTGTTTCAATATTCAAATGCATCCGAATCTCATTCACTGAAATCAATTCTGAAATCAAGAATGAGAGAAAAAATCGAATAGTGACAAGCAAATGAATGCATTTTATTTCCTGTCTCAAAAACCGTTCATTGGACGAAAAAAGGCGTGATGCCATTTTCATGAGAAAATGAAGGAGAATTACAGAAATAATATTTATTACGAAAAAGGAGAGTTGCGTATCATGATTTTGATGAAAAATGTGTCAGAGCATGTTAACATAGACGTCACTGATAAATATCAGGAAAACCTTTACCATGTATCAAAAGTTATTTTATGCTCAATCTCCATGTACCAAAATTTTGAAGAAACCAAAGCAGTTTCAGAGGTTTTAGGGAAAAAATGTTTTTTGTAAAATTTCAACATAACATATAAAGATCCTCAGAAATAAAACGCTTGCGTGCCCAAGTTCATATGAAGAATTTTTTTTCAAATCATCCAAGGATTATCGCCCTTCAGGATCAGCATTTAATTATGAAACACCTTGTATATGAAAACATCATTTTTAACATTATAATGACCACAGTGAACCATCCTTGAAGAATAGGCATATAACATCTTGAACCCTTAAAAGAAGAACGATATTGTAGTGTTTTCTTGAATCTCAAAAGAATTAGGCATCTTTTTCGATAAAAGCTCTCCGACTAACACTACCAGCTTAGTTTCTCACGGATAACATCGTCATATATCAACCAGTTCAGAGGACACATTGATTACACCGTCCATTGGAGAAAAGCGTATGAAAATAAATCCGTTCGGTAGTTTTTGAGTTTACTTTTTTCAATCAGATAGTTTATCACTCTTAGGTTCTTGTACTTTGCGCTGACTTTTTCGGAACTTCATACCTGTTGCCAGTTTCATGAAATCAAATAATGATATAATTATTCATTCAGTATCTAATTCACTAATAGTCAAGCTTCGAGGTCAAAATTGAATAAGTTATTTGAATCGTTGTTTTTGAGTGAAAATTTCGACTTGATGTAATATGTGCCACTCGAAGTAAAGACATTTCTATCATACAAGTTTATCAGGTCCTTATTCAGCCAACACTGAATTTAAAGTCCATCACATGTGGAATCTAATTATTTAGTCAGATATTTTCGAGAGCGTTGAAGCTCAAAAGCCTCATTAAGTATAATACAGTTTATTTTTTGTATTCAATAAACTGAAACTGCAGTTAATGAAAACACGATGATTGAATAAATATGGACGATTTATTTTTTTTTGTTTTCTCATATTCTGTTCTGCCAACTTTTTTTTTCTTACATTATTATCAACAGGGTTATTTGCAATATCACAGGAAACTCACTTTTATATCAATGAGCCAAGTCATATGATTTGAAGTTAGAGTGGAATATTCTTATTTATTTATATTCGCATCGACCTCTTAGTTCATTAACGACTCTTTGACAAATTTCACATTGAGAACAATTTATATAACAAATTTATATGACTGAGGAAACATAACAGACTGTTATTACCACTTTCTCCACATAAATTGGATTATTATATATTTTTCATGAAGTTTATGGAAGGATTCCTTAATTTTGTGCAATATGATGGGGTGAATTCTTTATCTCCGCGTACTTCAGACCCTTCAAACTGCATATATTTTCCTTGTGAACACTGTTTTTTGTGTTTGTGATTCAGACAAACAACTGAAGACGAAGTTGATGTAATCTGCTTTTTTCAAATGTAGGTGCTTCGGTGTAATCTGAAAAAAAATCCTCATATTTATGTTGTAATTGGTGAAATCCTGCAAGGATCACTCTGGAATAAGTATCATTTTGGTGAAGGTGCATATACGAAAGGTATCGGTTACAACTTTCTGAAAAAGGTGTTCAGCTCTTTTTTTGTGAGCAGCTTCGAATTATTCCATAACATCTCAGAACATTCTGGAATGTTGTGTAGTCTGGAACTTTCTGCAATTTTATTTTTCTCGAAGTATTCAATATTTTCTTCCTAGATTTGAAGCTTGGGGAGTCATTTTCTAGCCTAAGGTGAGATATTCATAATCCTAATACTAATGACAATTCCTCTAATTTCATGAGAAATTTTTGTATGTACCCATGGATGGTCTCAATATTCCTATTTTTGCCTAAACTATAAACAAATGTTCAAAATTTTCACAAGACTTTTGAATTCGAGAAATAAAGTCCACAAGGGGGGGAGTAGTTAACCTTATTGTTCCCCTCACAAGTCCGTTCTTGAAAATGGCTAAACATTAAACGTTCTTTTTGGTCTCGAATTCTATTTTGAGCATAAATATTCAATTTGGTACTCAAGAACCATGCCAATGTCGTAGTTCAGTAAAATTACAAAGTTGGTGAAGTTTTTTCTCGGCGATTTTTTTTGGGGCCCTGAAACTAAATCCGAAGCTTTCCCACAAATGTTCAGTTGACTTCACGATCAAAGTCATAAATTTTGTTTTATTTTTCAGTTTTTTTTGGATACATTCTAGAAATGATGTGTTCTTGAGAAAAGTGTGAGTTTGAAAAGAGGACAAAATTTCTTACGAAATGCACTTTTTAACTTTGATTTCATTACAAAAGGTGTTCAGTACTGAAATTTTTTCCGTCAGTCGGTGAAAACGCCATAATCACCAATTCTCACACGCCATACCTCATTAATTCGTACATATTATCGACAAAATCCTAATGAGTATATAATTTCATCTTAAAGATAATTTTTCCACTTTTTCACTACCTAGAAATGAAATCATTCTTCCTCATTATGTTTTTCATTTTCCATGGATTTCTCTTAGGAGTACATAGGACATAGCACGGAGCGCCAAAAGCTCTAAGCCGGTCCTGCTGCCAGTTCAGAACACGCATTTACTGGATTACTGGCAATGTGAACGAAGTTGTATAGCTACATATGCAGATTTCTATGCTGATATAACGTAACTGTACCGTTCTGGTTGAGAGATTTCGATATCGAATATCCGCACAACGATAGTGATGGCAAGTGTAATATCGAATGAGAATGAGTAAGTTCAGCCGAATGACTGCAAGCACAATTCTTCATGGAGAGTGCCGTAGCAAAGCATATTCATGGTCAAGTTCACATGAGCTAGAAATGGAGACGTTACCAATTTGGGTTAATTTTATTAACATAAATGTTGAAAAACAGAATGGCTGGAGTTTGGCAGGCAAATGCAGTGAATTATTTGCTGACTTCGAGTTTGTAAGCAGTGATCTACAGACCCAAAAACTTACAAGCCAAAGTGTTCCCCAGGTGTTCTTATCTATGTCAACGACATTGTCATCAATTTTTCGGGAATTGAATTTTGCTGATAGCACAGGTCCCGTTGTTCATCATAAAGATTCGTAGTTACTACTTGCCCTTTCACAAGATATTACGAATAGCATACCCAAATGCTCATCGACAGATGTGTAACGCAGGACGTAACCTCTCTATCGCCTGGATTGAAAACCGCAAGGCATTTAATAAAACATCGCATAAACTCATCTTGCATTTGCTTGCCTTGCGATAAACGACAAAATAGTGAACAATGCTCTAAAAAACTGATATCTCTGTGGTGGATTCGCTTCACCATAACATCTGGTCAAGCTAGAGTCCAAAACGATGGGATTCCCTTTAAGGAAAGGTATATTTCAAAGTTTTTCCCTCAATCCCCTTTTTTTCCATTTCACTTTTTCAATTATCAGTTGCGCTCAAAACTATACGAAAGTTCAACTGTGGCACCTCCAGAAACCGAAGACATAAAATTACCCATTTCATTTATGTGGATGGCCATAAACTTTATGCATCTGAAATGAAAACTCCATTAGTCCATGAGGGTGGTATCGGTATAGAATTGGAGATCCTTCCTAAAAGAGGTCGATAAGGGATTACGGAGAGGATCATTAATCATTTGAATGCCGGAGAGACGTATACTCACATCGAAGTGGAATAACGCCACTGACAAAAGGTTTCGTCAATAAGAAACTCTCTTTCAGGAAATAATAAGGTTGCTGCTACAAATATGCTTGCCGTTCCAGTATTACTGTGTTCCTATGAAGTAGTGGAGTGGCCTCTGGAGGACCTGTGTGAACTTGACGTAAATTCCCGAAAAATAATGCATCTCCATAAGAGCTTGCATCTCAAATTGTCCGTTACACAACTGAACTTTCCTCAATAACAGGGAGGCCATCGACTTTCTGTATTTGGAGTTTCTACATTACAGCAAAAGCCGCAGCTTTTCACACAGCAAAAGACACACATTAAACCTACAGAGATCACCTTTCTCCTGCAGCAAAACAAGGATAAGCCGATGAATGTGAATTTCTTCAACACCATTGACGACTTCGGCTCATCAATGCACCTTCTGTCGGCATGTCTGGCATTTGTGGTCTCCAGGATTGTGATAAAATATATGTTGGTCAAACCAAGTGGACTGTAATAGCCTTGCTACAAGGAAAATATTCAACATATTCGATTTCGTAGATAAGAGAACCCCAGTGTTACTCAACATACCATAGAATAAGTGAGAAATGCTTGAAATTGTTGAGATCGGTACATGACAGCAAGTATATAGATATACCTTCGAAAGTTAAGAAATCGAAAACTGTGGAATGACATCGATGAAAGGTTATAAAGATCCCATTCCCAACAACCCATTGTTTACACTCTAACGTTATAGCATAGAAAACAGGTGAAGATTAGTTATCAGTCAGATAGTAAATAACAAGGAACAATGAATACTTGAAATTAATGATCATCACCAAGCAAGGCATTGATTCATCTAGATGCATTTTAAAACTTCAACATAGTTGTAAAAAGTAGTTTTAGTAATCTCCTGATGGTAACTTGGTTAGCAAAATTCGCATCAAGAGACAGCATTTTTGTTCTGATGAGGAGAAAGTGTTTTCGATAGATACATTTCACGCCAGATGTTTCAAATTCTACTATACAGTATTGACTAGGTACCGATGTTGCCCTAAACTCATGGAAATATTTAGTCCATTGTAGGGAATGAAAAGTGCTGAATTCATTAGAACTATTCATTCCTCACCTTCGAAGACTTTTCAGCTCCGAATGGGACGAATTGAAACTGAAAATATCTCCAGGGCATGAGAATATTCGCTCCGAAGTTCTAAAACAAGTTGCCAGCAAAATCGCTACACCTCTAGTTTTTTTTATCAGTTAGTGTTTTCAGGTGGGAAAGTTTCCAACGGTATTGAAACATGCTATTGTCAAGCCGTTATATAAGAGTAGGGAAAAAATTAAATAGTGATCTATAGGCCTATCTCACTAATTTCCAATATTCCAAAAAAAATTGATGTGATAAAATCCAGACTCACAAATTTATTGAATAAATTCAACCTTTTGTCCAAAAATCAATTTGGTTGTCGAGAGGAAAAATCAACGTTATTTACAAATTTACAACATCAATTTAGGAATCCTTAAATAAATCAGTACCAACAATATGTATATCTGTTGACCTCTCGAAAGTCTTTGACACAGTTAGTCACCAAAAATTACTGAATAAATTGAAATATTATGGGATTAGAGGAAACGCCTATGGTATATTAAAAGATCATCTGTCAGAACAAACGCAACAGGTACGAATTGAGGTATGTAGCAGTCCTAGAAAAATAACTTGTGGTGTTCCACAAGGGTCTGTTCTGGGACCAGTACTCTTTATTCTATACATAAATAGCTTATTCGACATAGATAGTTTGGGGAAAATCATATGTTTTGCAGATGATACTGTTGTTACTTATGAAACAAACACTTGGTATATTTATTGTACTTGGGAATGATTTTCCCAAGTACAATAAACTTACTCTCAACTTAAATAAGAGCTGTCATCTACCATTCATCAGGATTGCCAATTTTGGGAGGTATTGATATTGGCCTGGATTCTAAAATTTTTGAAGCCCAATCCATCTTGGTTCAATGATAGATTGGTATTCCAGATGGGACCTGCAAATGAAGCATCCGTCGAAAAAACTACGAGGAATACTTCCAAAATTCAAATATTTGAAAGCATTTTTAGATCCTAAACACCTCAAAACAGTTTATTTCGCATTGGCACAATCACAATTAACATATGGAATTTTGCGATAGGGTGGTGTGAAAGACTGTTTCATAGACAAAATCAACATATTACAAACATGGATTTTGAAAATGATTTTTGAGAAAAATATCAACTATCCTGTTGAAAATCTATATAAAGAAACTCAAATAATGGATGCTCGTCAACTTTTCCGTAAAAAAAATTCTAGTATCTTTAAAAAAAGGAAAAAAAAACATTATTGTGACAAATTTTATTTTTAATTTTATTTTTAGTATTTTGAACATCACGCACAAGCAGCGTAACGATTACTTCAGTGATTTTGCACTTGTTTATCCACAAATCAATTTCATTATATGTCTATTTTTTATTTATCATATAGCTATTTATATGCTGGATTACTATCTATATGTTGTATTACTGTGTATTTGTGAAATTTATTTATAAAAATTCTCGAATGAACATTATTAATACTATTATTATTATATTATTATAATCCTGACTCACAGAGAATTAACGAGGGTGACAATGTTTCAGTACAAGACAAGTTTACTAAGTTGTGGGAAAGATCACTCATTGTTAAAAAGCTTAACTTCAGGTCATATTTAATAAAAATTAATGGCAAAATGTATAGACGCAATTCAGTGTTTATTAAGAAATACAATGCTTCTCTATCAGAAGATGGTGAATCACATTGTCACAAACATACCGATTTTGATGAAGAATGGTTGGTGTTGGGTAACAGGATCAATTTTTTCTTTTAAAAACCCATTGTTTTCTTGCCGACTTTTCGAATTCAATTAAATTATTTTTCAGGGCTCGAAATGTACTTTCTTCGTGTTAATATTACTATTTTAAAAACCATCAGATAAAAGATTCATTCAGAGAAAATAAAAAACAATGCAACAACTTCGAGACAATACCAACACAAAACGACATAAAACAGGCACGAAACAATTTTTTTCATGTCGTTTTGTGTTGGTGTTGTCTCGAAGTTGTTGCAATGTTTTTTTAATGTATCTAATATGTCTGATGGTTTTTAAAATAGTAATATTAACAGGAAAAAACTACTTTTTGAGCCCTGAAGAAGAATTTAATTAAATTCGAAACTTCGGCAAGAAAACAAATGTTTTTGAAGAAAAAATTAAACCTGTTACCCGACGAACCTTTCTTCAGAAAAATTATTGGATTACTGAACTAGTTAACTGATAACGACTCTGATTTTAATGAAACTGTTGATTTCTCAAATAATGTAAACATAGATAGGACTGTTGAAGATTCAAATAATTCTGGTTGCTCCTTGCCATTGGATTTACCCGACTCTATTAAAACTAGATCAGGTAGAGTAATTTAAAAAACAGAAAAATTTGATTTGTAAAGTATGTAATTGTAAGCTTTGTAATTTTGTCGTTGAACCTTTATTTTCTAATAAGTATTGTTTTTTTTCAATTTATTTTGCTATAAAATGATGTATGATTGTATTTCTAAACAATTTGTTACAAATTAGATTATAAATCACGTACCACCTATATGAAGATATTTGTAATGTATACTTTATTTTTATTGATATTTTCATTTTTGTATTCTAAACTCAAGAAGGGGGATGTTAGGTTGAAAAATGTTAGGTTGGTAACATTTTGTAACTGAACCTAGTTGTTACTTCAGTTGTCATTGGAATGACCAATGTTGTATTTCATTTGTGCAATAATTAATGAACTCAATGATTTTGTTAACATGTGCTTATTAATTATTACATCCAAACGGTGGGCAAAAATTCTGATCTGTTGATATTTTAATAATCTTTGACTATTTTCAGATAATAGCCAGCTAACGTTATTGAATGAGTATCATGAGATTTTCACACAATAGTTCATAAAACCGCTGTTTTGTACATAGTACAGCATTGCACTACATTAAATTGAAAGGGTTATTTTTTCAGGAGAAAATAATTTTTGGCTTTCTACTTACTGATCTTTATCTTTAAAAAAGTGGGAATCTTCCGAAGAAAAGAAGAAGGCAATTGATTTCAAAATAAACTATTTACAGTGATGTGTAGATCATGCAAAGAAGTAACTTGTAGACACAAACTGGAATAAAATGCCATCTCGAAACAACTACTTTCGTATGAACATTGCATTATACAAAAAACACTTATTCCTATCCAATATGCACTACAAACATTCGTCATAGAATTGATCCAGACATCGTACACAGCATTGCTACAGAATATGGTATGGCCGTCTTCCTTGTTACTGTGTATTATTTTGTAAAAGAAATTTTTATACTTTTTAACGGGAGAAGTAAATAAATATTATGATTCTTATTATTATGAGAAAGGTAATATTTTACTTACATGGAACACTGTCATCATTAATGGCGGACATCGATGTTTCGGAATGAGACACTTGTCTTACAACCTCTTCAGCACCCATATGGATAACATTACAAGATAAAGCACTCAGTCGATTCATAAAATTACGACCTTATGTCACGATTGATCTAAATCTACTCATGTCATCAATGACAGTACGAACTGACATTCATTCGCTAATTTGATTTAGTCCCTGCCATAGGAATCTTGTTTAAATTGAAAGAGATATTTTATACTGAAACACGAGCAGTTTAATTACCGAAATGTTTAAGAGGTTTCGACTATTAGTTGTAAATAACATTATTTATAACGAGTCTTTCAACAAAGACTTCCGAACTTTGACAATTGATAACGGCCATCTTGTTGAAGCTACATCTGTCAAATTGATTGTCATTTATTCAGTATGTTGTGCTAAATCACCATGAACGGATAAAGCATACAAGAATACGTGCAAATAATGATTTTTTAAATCAAATTGGGTGTTCTGTTCGTGCAAAATACCGATTGCTTCGCTCATTTTACGATCGCCATAATTGTCCCACCGAGAGAAGTACCTATTCGCAATGTGGTGTGTAAATTTGAGTCCACTGATTCGGTAAACGATCGACCAGCACCCGTATGTCGCGTCGACGGAACGCAAGATCTGCCGAAAACATCACCACTGTCTATGAGAGTGTGCAGGAGAATCCTAGCCAGTCAATTTCGCCACGCTCACAAGCACTTTTGCAAACCACAACTTGGTGAATTTTGCATCATGACTTGGGCTTGCACTCGTACAAAGTTTAACTGAAGATAAACGACCATAAACAACGATGTGTTTTCGCTGAATGGGATCTGGAGCAGTTGGCAACTGACCCTAATTCTTATCGAAAAATAATCTTCAGCGATGAGGGCATTTTCTGAATGAATGGGTACGTGAACAAACAAAATTATCGAATTTGGGACGATGTCAATCTACATGAGATCCAAGTGCGCCCAATATTCTGAAATACAACTGTTTATATCTTCAATTGTCTCCATTTGTAGCACATCAAAATTGATGTTGATTCAGAAGAGTTGAAAGAAAAAATTATATCGGCAGAAATTCTACTGAAATGTTGATTTTTATTATTATTCAAATGTTGATTTTTCAAGGTTCGAAAAACAACAAAAATGTATAGGAAGCTCTGGACTATCAGATATATTCCTCATAGTCGTAGGGGGCTGCGGAGAATCATTCTTTAGAGTCGTAGGGGGCTGTAGAGGATATCATTCCTCAGAGCCGTAAGGGGCTGTGTGGCATGGTTAAGTTGTTAGAAACCCAAGTTTCTACATACACAAAAATGTATAGGTTCACTGTATACTTACCCAACGCACCTACCTGAAAAATATCAAAATCTTCATACCACATATTGAAATCATTTTTTCGATTCGTGATGGAATTGGCCGATACTTGGAAATCCGTAATGTATTCAAATAATACTTCAATGTGAGATTTTCATTGAGCTGCTTACAAAACCGCAACACGTGTTTCGACATACAATAGCTTCTTAAAACATACTCATACTTAGTCCAGTGAAAATCCCACAATAATGTGTTACTTGTATATTTTATTTATTCGAGTTAGCATCATCAGGAAATTAATACGGTTTGTGCTAATTTAGTTAGTTAGTTAGTGTCATTTTGCGTTAGAAGTTCCAATTCTACCAATCATTTTATACCTTACTGAAAATTCTAAAACTCTCTCTCCGTTTCTCAAACACAATCAAGATCTCGAAATAATTATTTTTCTCATTTCAGTAGGTAGATATATCACATCAGATTTTTCCCAAACAGAAAAATACTTTTTGAAATTTCAATATTTGGAACTAGAAGCTGTAAAGCAAAAAATCATAATTAATAATTTTAAAGATTAGTCCAGTCGTATTATGAGTTTCATCTCGAAATGGTAGATAACAAGCTGTAATCTTGTATACACCTTCATTTTGGTGTTCTAAAAGTTGTCTCAAAAGTTTCATGAAATCTCATGTCTGCACTGAAAGTTATTCAAGATCGAGGGTCATAAAAATCAGTTTTTTATGAATATCTCAGTTTCTATATCTCTAATGATGTTAATATTCGTATTAAAAATTGCAGAACATAATATTTGCGTTAAACTTTGAACATTTTTTTCATTGATTTCAATGAGCTAGTGCTAGTGGGAAATTTTGAATTTTGTTAAATTATAGTTGAATTTATTTATTTGTTTGTCAACGTTTAATAAATTTGGGTTGACACTTACGTTGAGTTGAAATTCCTATAACTCAGTGTATAGGAATTTTTCTCAACACCTCAGGTGGATTTTTTTTGCTCAAAACACGAATATGACTCACCAGGAAACAACACAATCTGCAGGTGTACCTTTAAATGAACTTTGGAAGAGACACAAATAATAAAATGAATATAAAACAATTTAATAAAGCGTTAAATAGAATGAATCAATCAGAACAGCAAATTAATTCTTAACCTATGTCCTAAGTTATCCCGAACTACTAAAAGGATAAAGGAACCCACTTATTTCAGTTTGTATTAAATATCAAATATTGACCTCTAAACACTCGTTAATCTGTTTATTGGTAATGGCAAGGAATATTCATGAATATGTCCAGTGTTTCTCTTCGGCAGATCTTTTCATATTCATGTATTTTATTCAATTAGTGATACGTTTGAATCCCTGTGATTAGTGGTAATTACCTGGTTTTTCTTTTGTGTATAAATTTAGTAAAGTGAATTTTGTATACTGACCTGGACTCGCTTCCCAAAATCAGGAATCCTGCAAGTAGGAACATTCTGAATCTACTCATTCGATGGACTGGCTTCCTTAGGTGGGTGATAGTAAATTTCGTACTATTTACTAATGTTCAATGTCATAGTTCAAATTCAATTAGTTTTAATTTTTAATGAAGTAAATGCTAGAGTACAAAATCAGCGTAGCTTCACTCTTCAAAGCTTGGACAAGAATAATTTGTTGATGAAAAAAACTAAAATCGTCCAGTTTCACTAGTTACCAACCGTCAATTGTCACAACTTCAAATTTCAGAGTTTCCTAATTTTACAACTAATTACTTCACAGTTTTGATACATTTAGATAGATCTTAGTCGAATACTTCTCAAATCCAATCTTACATCTGTTCAATAAATATGCGTCCACTAAAACTGTGAGAATTACTAAGAAGAAAGCTCCATGGTTAACACCTAACTTAAAACTCATGATGAATTTGAGAGACAAAGTACTTCTCAGGTACAGAAAATCGAATCTTATTAATCATTGGAATTACTATAAATATCTCAGAAATTTAACTAATAAAACTATTAAATTAAAAAAAAAGCTTTTCTAGAATTTCAATTGCATGCAGATCGCAGACGAAACATATGGAAAGAACTAAGAAAAATGGATATTTATAATAAAAAGTCTAATCACTCACTGCCCGAATCTTTGAACGATGTCAATGAAATTAATTCTTTCTTTACTAACATAACTAGTAAAAATAGGACTCCTGATCCCAAAATAATGAGTTTTTTCGAGAATAATTCCAAAGATGAGGCGAGCAACTTCTCATTCAGAAGTATATCAGATGAAAATATTTACAATTATTTACTGTCTATTCGATCTCAGGCTGTAGGTTCAGACGAAATAAGCTGTAGAATGCTATTATACTGTTGCCCTTTCATAATCCCCTATATCAGACATATATTCAATG
>WOGR01007514.1:0-12359 GCA_015342045.1 Leptinotarsa lineolata | reverse complement strand
TGTCCGAATATGCCCTCCATTAAATTTTCAAAGTGATCCGTTGTCTGGTTCACCAGAAACGTCTAATGTGCCATCCACCGTGAATCAGCCTGTAGTAAGGTTGCAAGAGAACACTGGAGAGCAAGTTAAGACAAAACTGACTTTTATTTTTCAAGTAGGAAATTTTTGTAATTTGACTTAAAACTTGTTATACTGAGATTTTGCAAGAATTTAGGAACGGGATTGCGCAACTTATAAATTTTATATGTATAGGAACGTCTGAATGTTTTCGTTTTAAAAAACTCCGAATCTTAAATTCAAGTATCCGTTCTGAATGTTATTTTTCTATAGAGATATATAGGAGTTTCTGTTAGGATAATTTGATGATATAATGAATTTGCATGGTGAATTCTTCTAAGTTCCATATCCAACCATCCGAATTCAAACAATTCATGTGATATTCTTTGAAACTTTTTTATGCCACATATCAATCTTAAGCACAGTTTTGTACTTTCTGGATTTTTTTTTACTGTAAACAGGAGTCAGATTTGGACCATATAACGAATTCGCGAAATAAAAGTTTGACAAAAGTAATGTTTCACATAACACTTCTTGGAAAAAATTGCCGGTTCCCATAAACCAATTTTAATAAGCTATATGCGCGTTGAATCAACTTATTGATATGTTTTTCGAATTTTAGATCTGATGAGTCTAAGATGACTCCTGAGTTTTTGGCTTCATTTACTACCGTTAACAAATCATCTTTGATTTTAACGTTTATTTGTTGTGTTTTAGCACTATTATATGCAGAACCAAACAACAATAATTTTGATTTATTACAGTTCATCAATAAGCAGTGATCAGAAGCTGAATCAATGAAGCTCGCTGATTCCTGATTATAATTTCACAAGCATTATCCACTAGTGGGGGAGGAAAACTGTGACAGATTTGAGTGTCACCTGCATAGACGTGAATCTTACATAACCTCAGAGATTTGATCGAATTGAGAGTGCGTATAGAAAAAAAAGCAACGGGCCCAGGATAGAGCCCTGAGGTACCCCTGATTTCAGTGTCAAATATTCAGATTGGACCATCCCAATTTCTACACACTACACCCTCTTACTTAAATAATCACGTAAAAGTAAGGTTGCCATACCAGAAAAACCTATATAGCCCAAAATGTTAAGTAGCAAGTCTGTATTTATAGTGTAAAATGCTCTACAGAAATAAAATTGTACATTGACCTTCATCGATGGAAGTAATTATATCATCTACAATATCAAGTAGGACAGTAGTGCAGCTATGATCTTTTCGGAAGCCAGATTGAACAGTGGGCAGTAATGAGAAGTTAAGCAAATGCTCTCTTATTTGTACTTCAATACTTTTTTCAAGAATCTCAGAAAGAATAGGTAAAATGCTTATCCCCCTAAGATCTTTGTATTCTGCGGGTTGTTGATTTTTGGGTAGAACTTTTACTACAGCCTTCTTCCAAACTAACGGGACGACACCATGTTTCAGGCAAACATTTTTGATATGTGTCATATACGGAGCAACAAAAGGGCAACATAGTTTGATTTGCGTAACATTCGACCCATTACAGCCTATCGCATTTGATTTAATTTTACATATATTCTCATATACGAATTTGTCATCTTTAAACTCAAAACTAGGTGGTACATTGTTATTCAGCCTGTAATATCCAGAAGATGATCAGGAGGAGCAAGATTTAGAATATAATTCTCTAGAAAATTATCAATCCCACAAGGATTTTTTGAGTATTCCGGAATTTCACTCCTTCTCTCATTCACAAAATGTCTGCCAAATGTTTCTGCCACATATTTTTTGACGTAAAGTTATTAAATTGATGAAGAGACTATCAACTGGAAAACAATAAGGTTAGCACACTTTGGTCTAACACAATCGATTATGATATTATGAGGTTCATCAGCCAAATTCGATAAGGCATTAAAATCGCTGAAAAGAATTCCAAGAACTATATTCAAAGATCAATCCCAAAATCATCACAACCCACTATTTCCAGCTCCCAATACAATTAATGATGCACTTAAATTTCTTATAAACTGTGATATCCAACCAAATACTTACGGCCGATTTCATTATCAATATCTAAAGTACACTTTACCGGAAGGAGACTTTACACTAAAGTCCCCTTTAAAGTAGCTGTTGCCGTCATTTGGTTTCATAATTAATATTAAAGTACCCTTTCCATAAAGTATCTTTTAAGTCATTTTTGAGATGTTGGTTAACCTGGCATTCATGGATTTTGACAGGATTTGTCATATTTGGCGAGTTTTTCCGTTCCGTGTTTAAAAAATAAGGTTGAGAGTTGTGGTGTTTGGTGTTTTTATAATTTGTGAGAACGATTTATTTGGACAAAAATGGAAATTTTGAAAAATAATAAGAAAGTTCGCTCGTCAAATTTTCTCGAGAGAAAGAAATGAATTTAATACAAGAAATTGAAAAATTCGAGCATATTTTAGAATACAAAACTACTAATAAAGTAACTAATGCAGAAAAGGTATGTATTACAACCACAACCAATTTTTTGTGTGTATTTTATTTATTGTAGAATACACGCTTATATAATCATAACCATAATTTTACTTCATCAAGGGTGAATGATGTGAATTTGTAAAAATAAATTGAAACTATATATATCTATGTAGTTAGATACCTCAATATAAATTTAAATATGGTTTTAGGAAAAAGCTTGGCCCAAAGTACTTTTCAGTTTTAACTTAGAAATCTACATGTAAGAAGTGTATCTCAGATTAAATCAAAATTTGATAATCTAAAAATAAAAGCCAGAAAGGATATGGCAAAATAAAAATCATACTTGACGGGAACAATGGGTGGTCCCGCAATAAAAATTGATTTAGGTAGCATGTCTATTAAAAAAGTGAGTTTTAAATTGTGTGTGGTACAGTTGTTATTTTTATTATATAATTCTTGTTTGTTCCCAGCAAACACATATTAAGAAAAAAATTGATTGGAGTAGTTACGCACCAAATAATTCAAAAAGAAAAGCTAATGGAAAACTACACCCAACCAAAATAAATACATTATATTATGCAAAATAAGAATATTATAAAAAGGAGAAGGAACTTTTCGAAAAAACAGTAAGAGCAAAGGAGAAGTAGAGATCAAGGAGAAGGGAAAGCGTAGAAGAAGAAGAAAAAAAAAAGATTTTATTGGATTTAGACATAAAATTGAAAGAAAAACAATTGAATAAATGAAATGTTCCATAAAACTGTGAGTTTCAATTATTTTTAGTATCTACAATCTAGCAAAATGTTCATTAATTATCAAATTCCTTATGTTTTCTGCAATATTCGGATTATTTTCCATGGGGGGGTAATACATCCTCATTGTCTTCGTATATTTCATCTTCTTCAGTAAAGTTATCATTCATATCAATGGCAATGTTATGAAGAACTGCAATTGCGACTATTACTGCCATTGTGGTTTCTATTTTTAATCTTATGCCAAACCTCAAAACGGAAAATCGTCTTTTCCATAAACCGTATTGACGCTCTACTACATTTCGAGTCCTTATTATAGACTCATTGTATAAATTTTCAGCAGATGTTCTAGTTTGTTGTAACTTAGTCAAAAGATATCGCTTTAGATAATATCCACTGTCATCAATTAGCATATACTGACCAAATACACCATTTTCAAATTTTTGCTTTAAACTGCTATTATTAAAAATTGTTTGGTCATGCACTGATCCTGGCCATCTCACAACAATATCTCTTATTTTCAATTTAGCATCGCTTACTGTCTTAAACATTTAATGCAAAATAATATTTTCTACATCTGAATATTTCTGCATCATGTCCACCAGGAGAATCAATTTTAACTAATGTGCAGTCAATTACTCCAATGGTCTTGTGAAATGAAGCTAGTTCATAAAATTTTTCAACTGCTTCTACTATTTCTCTATTATTTTCATATATGCGAATGTGTTGTTCGGCTAGTGAGGTAATAGCAATAGACACCTTTTTATTAATCCTGCTAGCTGAACTTCTGGAAACTCCCATAAAATCTGATACTATTAATAGAATATTTCCTGATGCGTAGAATCTTAAAGTCAACAATAATTGTTGTAATGGTGTAATGCACCCCCCTCTGAAAATTAAATAAAAGTTTTTGATAATTCCATTATTAATGAAAATTTTACAACTTACTTATTAGTAGGTAATTCAATTTGCTCTTTTATTTCATTCAGTAGATACTAAACAGTTTATTTTTTCAAGCGTAAACGTTGGTAAATGTCAAGCTCATAATGTTTTTAAAAACAGTCTGTTCTTTTCATATACACTTTTGGTCTTATAGTATAAATAATTTCTTCATCAGATGAACTTCAGCTATACGTTTCATAATTATTCATATTACTATGATCAACGACTATACAACGACTAGCAAACGTAGCGAGTAGCACAAAAATCACTATTATAAAAATTGAGAAATCGACACTTTAACCTTAAAGATTAACCTTAAAGGGCGTTTTTGACTTGAAGAATACTTTAAGTTGGTTATGAAAACAAAAATATTTATTAAAGTATCCTTTGAAGTTAAAGTAGCCTTTATGTTTCTTTATGAAAGCGGCCGTTAACTAAACATGATACGAACACTTCATACGAACCGTAAATCACTTGCATTCACTGAAGATTCCCGAAATATATTGGTTTCAATAGAACTCGAACAGTCATTGACACTTTAATACAGTATTTTCCTTGATGAGAAATGATTTACCAACATTGACTTTGTATTTTAACTTTTAATGAAAATTATTACACCGTTTGTATTAGATTTTGGACAGTACATGGTTATGACTGAATGTTTGGAATTCAAGTATCCCACGCTTCGTTGGAATGCCAATATTGTAAATATGTTCATACAATAACAGCACAGGAAGACAAATAATGAATTGTTGGAATCACTATTAACACATTTTCCGTTTGCAAGAATTTGTGGTTCAATGTTCAAGGTTTCGCAAAAAAATTGAAAAACCTTCATTAAGGAATGTAAAATCGGTCGTGTTCATGGCAACGTTGACTTAGGTGAGATAATTCCTACAGACACTGTCATCACCTCTGAAATCACAGAAATAATATATCAGATAGTTGAAGAAAATGGAAAATCACTGGAGTACGTTGATTGTTATTCTAACTGAGAATTTTTCGATGTAAATACGATAAAATTCTCGATGAGGTAAGGAACCAGCAACCAGTCTAGCCAAAAGTCTTGAAACATTTTTTGAATTATGAATTTCGAAAACTTCTAAGAAAGTACTTCGCTAAACCTATGAAATATATTCACCTGATTTTTCGTATGCTTATCAATTTTACTCAATTATCAATAATGAAGGTTATACAATAACATAGTATAACATTGAAATTGAAATGACTTCATTTGCATCAATAAGTAGAATTTAATGTGATGGAGAGATTTACATGGTTTCACTCGTTGTAGTTTATCCTTTTCCTGGAAATAAATTATTATTATAACAGTAAGTTAAGTATTGGGAGCTAGAAATCCATTGGATGTAATTATAGAAACTATTCTATTTTCAAAATCGTTCAATTAGTCAGAGGTATAAGTGGGTCCAAACAATATTGAATGCATACTTTACAGATATTCATTCATTTTTTAATATTATATATTATGTACTTATTAGGTCAAGATATGATTTCACATTCAAATTTCTTCAATTTTACATATTTGCATTCATACACATATTCATATTTTGATTCTTATATTAAAATGTTATATTTTTACATTTTTATACATTAACATTCTACATTTATACATTTATATTTTTGCGTCTATTGATATTACTATTTTACATTTATACATTTTATATATTTACAATTTTTTTATGTTTGTATTTCACACTTTATATTTCCAACTTACAATCCGATCTATTTGCTGAATTAGATTGTAGATTACTGAAATTTTTATATATCCTTGATGGCAAATAAATTATTATTATTATACGTTAAACCGAAATTCTATCTAATTCCGAAAGAATTTACTAATTGGTGTAGTAACAATTCCTTGATTGTCAATCCGAACAAAACACTATGTCTACAGTTTTATTTTCGTACAAAAATATCGAATGATTATTTTGTTTGCGTAAACAAGAAAAATGTATATTTTTCGGATTCAATAAAATTTCTGGGCACATATTCAGATGCAAATATGAAGTGGAATACACATGTTGATCAGGTGTGTAAGAGACTCAATAGTAGTCATTATGCAATTTTGCGGCTGAAAAATATATTCACACTAGAGCAATTAATAAATGTGTACTATGCTCTCTCATATTCACATATATCTTATAATTTTGTCCTTTGGGAAAGTACGGCCAATGCTAGCAGAGTCTTTATTAGTCAAGAAAGAATAATTCGTCTAATCTTTGGCTTAGATTACCGAATGACGAGTAAGAATCATTTTAAAAAGTTGAAATTACTGACGGTACCATCGATTTACATTTATAAAACTGTAACATACCTGAAACTAATCATCAGGAGCTTCTCAAAAAATTCTGACTCTCATGACTATGCTATGAGGCATGGTGACTCATTAAGAAGTACAAAGCATCGTACAACACTTTATGAAAGCAATCCTAAGTTTAATGGAATACGATTTTTCAATGATCTCCCCAGTGATATCAAAAATGAAAAAAATATTCATAAATTCAAAACAAGATTGAAAAAATATTTAGTGGAATCCTGCTTTCATGACATTAGTTAATATTTTTCTACGTCATAATCTTATGAATTTGTTGATTGCTTGTTTATATGGACGATATGAAAAATTCATTCAGGCCAGTCTCAACTCATCTACACAGTAGATTTATGGACTGTCACTTATCAGAAAACAACTACTCCCCTGGCTAATACCATGAAGGGCGTTGGATTATATCCGACAGGTGTCAGTGCAGGAATCTTCACAGAAGTAATTCCTGCATATGCTGTTGGCGATACAACTTCCGGAATTGTTCATTAAGATAATATGATTTAAAGCCAGTTTTCAACTATGCCCACGTACTATAAGAATGAAAGATTTTTTGTTCTTGTACGAGGACTTGGGCAATGTGGATATGTAGTTGGTTAGTACATCGACAGGCAGATGGGGCGACGTTCTTGGACGTTCGCTTCTGCCTAGTTCAAAGAATGATACCTTGCGGTTTTAAATTATCGTGGTATTAGCCAGGGGAGTAGTTGTTTTCTGATAGGTGTCAGTCCATAAGTCTACTGTGTAGATGAGTTGAGACTGGCCTGAATGAATTTTTCATTCAGATAATTCGATTTAAAGCCAGTATGTCCACGTACTATGCGAATGAAATATTCAAGAACAGTTTCAGGAAGAATATGAATCGAGAGAATTGTTGAATAAGGTATAAAACTATTGTCCCGCGCCTTGAATCAAGAAAATATAAGCAATTCATCTCGCTCAGATCCTGGATTTATCACAACCATTCGTGGTTTGATTTCTGGTGAACTTCCCTAAAACACTTGAAATTTCCATACCATACGGCTAGCACAAAAGAAATCGCTTCAACCTACCCAACTGTCAACTGTATTATATAACATCAGGAACAAAAAAAAATCGTTGTAGGCGCATGACTTCCTTTGCTTTATGAAAGCTGCGATGGCATTTATGGGCTTGAATGACAATGACGGAATTATGTAAAATATATTTATTTGGAACCCATTTAAATGATCGAAGAAAAGCGGAATGTTAGCTGAGGTTTCATTTGTTGAAAATATACGCGTGTGTTGTTGAGTCATAATAGAACAATTAAATTTCCTGTCAATACAAACATTAATCACTCTATAATACTCTGGATGTGAATTATTCGTTATTATGTCTAGACAGAAATTGTCACAATTTTTTGATCCCTGAAAAAATGTGAGGACCAAGTATTACTACTTCCTGCGATGTTTTGAAAGAGTGAAGACGTTGGCCTTTTTCCTGGAATATAGGAAATGAAAGTACTGCTTCCTGAATATGGATTCTGTCAGTCAGTTATATGATTGGTATTTTTGAATGATTTGGATCGATTATTGTTAACTGCTACAATTTATCTAAATTGAAAGGGTTTTGATTTTCAAACAACTTTTCTAAATATTTTTTAATAATGTCGGAAATAAGGGTAGTTTTCTCTTGATCAAAATTTCTATTTTTTGTTCTTCCCTGTATACCGTTCGGAAATTTAAAATGTTGACAACTCAAATCCAATGCCTTGGACCAACCAATACAAAAACTGAACTGGTCGACCAATGAGGTGACGGTGAAGAAAATCCACAAAACGGTACTGAATAATCGTCAACTGAAAGTGCGAGCAGAGCTAGTAGGCATTTCAAAAAGTGCGGTACATCATATATTATCTGAAAATTTGGACATGAGAAAGCTGTGTGTAAGATGGGTGCCGCGTGTGCTCACACTCGAGCAAAAACAAAGTAATGAAGATGTTTCAATTGAGTGTTTAGCGAAGTTTCACAGTAATGAAGCAGAATTCTTGGATGAAACATGGGTCCATCACTCACTACCCAAGACAAAACAACAATCAAAACAGTGGAGAACCGGCTCCATAGAAGGCGAAGACCGTTTCATCTGCAGGCAAGGTCATGGTATCGGTTTCTTGGGATGCGTGTGGGATAATTTTAATTGACTATCTTAAAAGAGGCAACACAATAAACGGCGAGTATTATGCGAACTTATTGTAACGTTTGAGTGAAGAAATAAAACGAAAACGGCCGCATTCAGCAAAGAAAAAAGAGTTGTTTCATCTAAACAATGCACCAGCTCACAAATCCATTATCGGAATTACCGAAATTAACGAATTAAAGTTTGAGCTGCTACCTCATGCACCCTCTTCGCCAGATTTAGCCGCCTCGAATTATTTTCAGTTCCCAAACTTGAAAAAATGTCTCAGTGGTTACAGATTTTCCAACGATGAAGAAGGGATGTTGGCAGTTCTTATCATAAAAACGGAAACGAACTCATTGAACGTCACTGAGAAAAGTGTATGGAGCTGCAAGGAGATTATGTTGAAAAATAAATACATTTTTTTTTAATTTGTGTTTTCTTTATTAGGACGAATGCTTCTGGATTAGGTTAGGTTAGGTCAGAAGTAAGTTGGTCTATTCGACCCTCCACCGCAACCGACAAGGGTTTATTGTGGCTCACACCTATTCAAAATCGACCAAATAAACCCAGATTCTTGATGAAGCAGATTAGTGTGTATAATGAGTGATCTTTCAGATCAAATGGCAAAAGTGTGGTTCTACCAAACTCTGAAAACCTGATTTGGTCCACGGCGGGGCAGGCACAAAGTATGTGTCCTGTTGTTTCATCATATTTCAAAGAAAGGCGACACACACTGTCTTCTGACAGTCCGAGTCTCTGCATATGATGACTCAGTCGACAGTGAACTATAAGGAGGCCTGTTAGACATCGTAGTTCATCCCTACTGAAGTCCTATAACTTTTTGGTTTCAAGCTTCAAAGGGTGAATGAACGCCTTGGAGTGAGGCAATCCTGGAAGATTATGCCAGGAATCTTTGAAACTTCTTGCCATCCAGGTGTTCAATGTTTGTTTGGCGAAGCCTAAAGCAATGCCAATAACAGGTTCTGATACGATAAGCTACTTGCAGCACCTTCCTTTCCAAGGGAGTCAGCAGCCTCGTTGCCTTCCAGGCCAGTGTGGCCAGGAATCCAGACCAGAGACAATTTGTTGAGTCTTCCTATTGAGGAGAGTCGTTTTTGTCAATTTGCTACCAATTTAGACGTTGCTCGGTAGGAGCCAAGAGCTTCCAACGCCGCTTGACTGTCCGAGAAAATATTTAATGTCTTGTGTGTGAGGTTGGATTCTACCAATCTCTCCGCACACAATTCAATAGCAAAGATTTCCGCTTGTGCCTGGTAGTTTTCGGTGGCTTCGTTTTTGCAAGGCTGCTACAGATGGTGTTCAATGATCTTAAGCAAGTTCTAATGTACTCAGATCCATATCTCTCTCCGCTGACGTGAAACATAGCACTAGTTGTGACATCTTGTCTTCCTTGCGGAACTTTTGTTCTCTTCTGGTCAAGTTTCGATGGACCGCTTAGACCGATCATCACTTCCAGGCTGATTTATTACAATAATCAGCATGTGATATAATCTTCTGTCGAGGGATTGAGCTTTCACTTCCTAGATATTTGGAATATTGCTTTGAAAGAGTGAAGGAGTAGAAATATGAACTATTGAATAACTTATTCAGTACCGCCCTAAAGCTGAGAACGTTAGCATACCAGTGCCGGATGAGGTGTCACCCCTGGAGCTGAGAGTCCTACTGAATGACGCCTCATACCAGGGTGCTTCCGAAAGTACCCGGCCTGACCTAGAGATGGCGGTAGTTATTTGAAAAATATCACTGTATTAGAAAGTACACAATCTATGAAGCATATGTTTCGCGTATGAAGACGCTGCGTTGTTCGGTATTTGTTTGGTAGCTATCAATAGCGGACGTTATCGGTGAATTTGTGAAAATAGAAAAACTTGGTCATCGTTATATGGTACAATACTTTTATTTGAAAGGCCTCAGCCCAACCAATATAAAAGCTGTAATTGATTCGCCTTATTACTATTATTATGAATTCATCAGGTATATTTCATACAAAAAAGTTTGATTTATGACATCAATATGTCAAAATATTGTCACAACTAAACTATCGCGCGAAAAAAAATTAATTCAAGCTAACGTGACACTATTAAAAAAAAAATAAAAAAAAAAAGTGTTTGTCTCAGGACGCCTGACAGAAGTGATAACTTAAACTAAGTTGAACTATTCAATATTTAAATTGTTTAACTCGAGAAAAGCTTAGGTTATTACCTGAATTTTATGTTTATTAACATGATAATATGAGAAAAAGTTATAATAATTAATAAAATATTTCATTGATTATTTTGTGTATTGTACATATAAAGCTACCATAAGCCCATTGTTGTGGGATTAAATAATGATACAAATAATATAGATACACGAAATTGGTATCAAAATTTCGAAGTCACGTTTCACATAACGAAAGGTTAACACGTGTATGCTCACTGTCAACAGTATCTGTCTACCGCACACTAAACTCTGAGTCATGCAAAGAGATGAGAGAGAAGAGAGAGAAGCGTCTGTCTGACGGGAGAAGAAGAGCCTGCCTGCCTGTGCCGTATGCGTGAGAAAAAGGGAAGCCAGACAGACTGCCGCCGTAACGCGTTACGTAACGACGCCGTTCACCTTTCCACAAGAAGTTATCATTTCAAAATGTTTCTTCACCGATACGAAGCCGGGTCAAATCGCTAGTAAATAAACAAAAGCATCAACCTGTTCACGAGTTAGATCAAATCTCGAAAGTGCTTATTAAATTGTGACATTAAATAGATCCTTCCCCACGTCGTGTATTACAGGTAATATAAAATACCTTCGCGGCTATGCAGATATAGTAATAAAATTATGAACGTGTGAAATTGTAACATAGGTGTAAGCAATGTTATTTAATATAGAGTTGTATGTGGTCGTACCCGGCGTGCAGCCCTGCCGCATGCACTATTAATGGAATGTATTTAATTATGGCATAATGCTTTTATGCGCGTGCAAGAGCATCATTGTCGCCTCCTTGTGGCTACAGCCCACATACTGGTGGCCTGGGCCCTATTTGATCCGAACTCATACATCGTTTGGATATTTTGAATTCACTCATGTCGTTTCTCTCTGTTTGCATTTGCTCTGGCCTTTTTCGTGAACATTATGAGTAGTAGTTATTCATTATCCACAATGAAGAATAATTACGCAGTCACAAACGGATTTTTCCCTCAAGACCTTATGGCACTGCTCTTCTCAAGATAGACAAGAGAAATAAGTGAACTCGTCCTACTTTGATAAAAATTTCAAAATCGTCTGGGAATAATTTTCAAATGGTTCGTCTATTCATTTTTGTTTTAATTACATTCGACAATCGAAGAATAACATAATTCTTATAAGAGTGACAGACACTACCGAAATGATCACAACTTATCAATGAGATTTTTTTTCATCCTGCGTTTGAAACAGTCTGAAGAGATTTCAAAATATTGAATATTACTGCAAATTTCGTTGAGGGTTTTGAGCATTCTATAAAGTGGTGAATTTTGAGCAGCATTTGTCCTTGTGCAAGTTAACTTAAAGAATTCTGTACCTCTCAACCTTCTGCCCTGAACATTGAACTCGATTATGGAATAAAGCTCTGGACTGTACACTAATCCTTTCATCAACTTGAAAATCATGATAAGATCCGTAACAGTTCTTCTATCCTTCATAGGCATAATATTGTATTG
>WOGR01007513.1:0-12361 GCA_015342045.1 Leptinotarsa lineolata | reverse complement strand
AGTAACGCTAATGCAAACAGACTAACTCAAAATGAAGCATGCAGGTACTGACTAAATTTGCTCAACACGAATCGTTCAGGTAAGGATAGAAAATCAGCAAGACGTATGCGCAAAGTTATTCAAATCGGCGTTGCCAAACTGCAACATTTTTACCAAAAATGTAAGCAAAATGCTCATAAATCGACAAATGGTGGGTTAAGAGGTTCATACACTTAGTGATTCTACATACCAAAAAATGTGCTACTTGGTACAAGTGTTGCTTCAATTTTGCTTACGAGTGTAATATTTGGTCCATAA
The DNA here is from genome assembly GCA_015342045.1 of Leptinotarsa lineolata. Lineage (NCBI taxonomy): Eukaryota > Metazoa > Arthropoda > Insecta > Coleoptera > Chrysomelidae > Leptinotarsa > Leptinotarsa lineolata. Next base: position 12,064 of record WOGR01007513.1, on the reverse strand, counting down.
CTAAATTGTTGAAAATGGGTTCTTAAGCGTTTATACGTTAACAGTCATCGCCCTCTTTTCAATAACCAATCCGGAAATTATGAAACTAATCCGAGCTGAGGTTGTGATAACTGGTTGTGAAGCTCAGAAGACAGTGTGACGATGTGACAATGCAATTTCAGAGACGAATCTAATGTGAGCCCTAGAGGAGGACTGTTGATTATATGGTTATGACATCGTCCAGTCGTCTCAATGGAAGAGCTCAGGAGAGTCAAAGCTGAAGAAACACGCCAAGTTCGATCAAAAGTCGGAATTTTCCTCACTGTTTTTTTTATTACCATGGCATAGTGCTCAGGAGTTCTTGCCACATGATAGTACCACAGTAGAATGCAACTAGTGGGCTCTCTTACCACGTGATCCGCTCTAGTTGCCGGGGACCTTCAACCACTCTTAGGATGAGATTCTCATCCAACACGTTCAGTGCTGCAGTATCGAAGGATTCGAAGGTACCACGGGCATCTGATTAGTAATAATAAATGGTCGGATATTAACATACGTGTGGGCTCTTGAAGAGCCGGTGAAATCGCCGTACGGAATAAGTAACTTACCACAAAATCTTCTATAATATCCTTAAATTTTTATATGAGCGCACGCCTCGGCTCCACACTTCGTTTCGAGGTCACCGAGAACTTTGTGAATTTATGAATGAAAGTAGTGAGAGTTGACTTACTGGTAGATTTTCATTGTGATTCTACGATCCATAAGGTTGAAGTCATGCGCCGCTTATGAGAAGCAATACGAAGAAAACCACCGGTATTGTAGAAAAACAATACCGGTCGTGGTACAACATAATGCACCTGCTTACTCGTCATTGCTTGTTCGTATTTATTTGACCAAAAACAACACCATAATTATGCCTCAGCCACCCCATTTTCCAGATTTGCCCCCTTGCGACTTTTTCCTGTTCCTAAGATTGAAGAAACCCGTTAAAGGAAGGCGTTTTGGGACTATTCCAAAAAGTGCATATCAGAACTGCTTTAAGGATCGGAAAAAATGGTGTATTATATCTGAAAGGGGTCTACTTTGAAGGGGACAAAATAGAAATTGATGAATAAATTAATTTTTTTTGAGAAAAATGAAAATACACCTTATTTTTTGAACATACAGCGTACAGAGGTGTTAAAAATAAGGTGTAATACTTCATAATATTATGTTGGACTATCTAACTATCGGAAAGGAAGGAAAAGGAGTTATTACCAAATCCATGACGTCGCTGACTCTCTCATCAGTTTTTTGTCTCGATTTCTTGGATTATTCCAATATTATATTTTTATAGTCCAATGCTGCATACAGGAGACAGAGTTCATTTGATGGTTATTGTCGGTTTTTCCTAGAAGAAATGAATCAACTCCAGGAAATTTTTATAAACCCATCTTTTCTGGGATCATGATATTTTAAGATTCTCCGTTTTGATTGATATTTTGTTTATATTAATGGTTACCAAAATCAATTCGAAAATATTCCATTAAAAGAAAAATACGTTTGGAATTGCACGTATCGCAAATTAATTTCATAAGACCTCCGATCTCTCGCTATTCAAATTATGTAGCCTAGATTCGATTCCTGGAAAGCTCGTGATTATCGTATATCTTTGTGCCAACATTTTTTAACATCGATCATCGTGATATGAACTCGTTTTTGCGCACCCACTTTGCGAAAACATGATAGCGACGACGTTGTAAAATTTTGCTCCAATTACTTCTCGCGTTTATTAACATCATTCATCCGTGTCTGCGAACAGTTTTTGCGGTTGACAGTGTCGGACTGGCCAGGTGGCGTTTGCCAGCCGAGCCCTGCACTGCAGTGATCACACGACTCTATCTACTTCCTGGATGACGTTTTATGGCGTCTGCACACTGCGACAGGACGCGTACAACTTGTCAAATATAAGAAAAGGTTTGAGAATTTCTGATCTCTGTTTCGCTAGTACCGTACAATCTATATTTGACAAGCTGAAAATATAGAAAGAGAAACGAAACTTCACGTCATGTTCCCGTCCCGTCGGTGTTCCTGTTCTGTGTTGTCCTGTCGCATTGTGCGTTAGACCAGATCTGTCTACATTTTCAACGAATAATTTACAATGTTGGAAGTTTGCAGTCCAATTTTACGCATACGAAGGACATTGGTCGTCAATAATCATATCTTCAGAAATCTGCTTACCTCTTAACCCCTTCGAATACAAGTAGGTAATTGACGATGGTCCTATACTAAATTTTTTAAATTTTCACACACGTTTGGTCGATTATATTGCGTAAATCTGGTTTGACTTTTTGATGTGAAACTTAATACCGACCTCTTTAATAAGTTATTCTTCGTTGCTATGGTAAAGCAATATTTTGGTTATTTAAAAAACCGATCTAGGGAAACTACTAATTAATTAATCATTGTACAAACAAAATGGTTCATACCTGAGAGAGAAATGAATTGAAAAATTTTGAAAAATGATTGGCTGTGAGGCTAGCTTTGAATCTTTGTTTTTTTTTCGAGCTCTTAACGCTCAAAAATATTTCAGGTCAACTCAACGATATGACTTTTCTGTTGATTTTTGAGCTCCTTGAGCTGAAAAAATCAAAAATGACTTTTTTTTTTGATTTTGTAAAACAACATTTACCGAACAAATAACTAAATTGGGGCATTGTTTTTTGTATATAAAATAATTTCTATTTTAAAATATTACTCCTTTAAAATATTCGGGTTATTTTGAAAAATCACTTTATTGAAAACTTTTTATAACACTATCGTGCTAACGGGTTAACCGATTTTGAGGGGTTTCGACGGGTTTCAAGGCGGTTTTTCGGAACTAGAAATCATGTCTTACAAAAAAGTCACTTATTCTGATTCGAAAATTCTCAAATTGCCAAAATTTGAACGAATCAACCGAACCAAGTATATTGAAAAAAATATATTCGGTGGGTCTCAAATTGTTCCCTAGAAATGGAAAACTTTTTTATTATTGATTTGTCAGAAAGTTGTACTCTAAAAAAGTTCTGTACGTCCTTAACAAAGATAAGACACATCATATTTGAAGAAATACATTTTATTGTATTGAAGGATTGAAAATTGGCGATTGGTGCAAGGATAAACCAACCTGACATTTTCAAATACAGAAAAATTTTGTTCGGAAAAGTTATTTAACTTATGATTATTCATCAGAATATAAATTTATGGCTTTCTAGTCATAATGAAAATAGCAAAACTAGTTATTAATTCGTAGAATGAAAATTACTCATAGTTTAACGTAGATTGATGTGAAAGATTCAACTTATTTAACTCTCTTGATCTAACTGGAGAAAAAATTGGCAACAAAAGTGAATAAAAATTTTCTGTGAGTTAGAAGGTCATGAATTTATATTCGTGTAAATGATGTATCTAAATGTGAACAACTTTCCCACATATAGTGTTTCTATATTAGTATATAAAGGGTAGTTCATATGAGGGTAGTCAATTATTAATTTTTGGTTCTTCCTCTATGATAACTGAAAATTAAAAGAATAGCTAAAAATGGCAAATATATTGAGCAAAAAACCTGAAAAGAATTCACAGTGAAATAACATACGAGTGAAAAAAATTGAATGAATCGTCTTCGGGTGATGACGATTGTAGACACCGAAGACGATTGTAGATACTGAAATCACTTGACTTTTAATTATATTAATTTATTTTTTATTTTATTCATTCAATTTTTTTCATCCGTATTTTATTTCACTGTGAATTCTTTTCAGGTTTTTTTTGCTTAGTATATTTGCCGTTTTTAGCTATTCTTTTAAATTTCAATTGTTTATTTCAGGGATTTCAAATCATTTCATATAATATTAGACAATGGAAGTCTGAACTGATAAAATTCACCACGAAACATTGTCATTCACCTTCAAACAAACTGACAACTAATGTTGTAACATACAAAACAATTTGACAAAGCGTTTTAAGCTAACGTTGCCACGGAAATTAATTACAGTATCTTAAAGGGTACCATCTAAAAAAACATTCCTATGGTTTTTGCTTACTTTCTTATTATCACTACCTCAACATGAAATAAGTTTTGAGTATATTGCAACACGTTTTGAGTGTATTTTATCGACTTTCGGTAATCACATGATTTTAATCTATTTTATCTTAATTGTTGCAATAAACTCGAAAGTGATAACATTTTTGAATAGAGAATGAAGAGACCTTTCAAACGATATATCACAAACCTATACTTACCATTAAAAAAATTGGGGGTTGTACCCGTCATTCGAAGGGGGTTGAAGGTATGGGTGGCATTTTTACGTTGAAGAATGTTAAATTGTAATTTACATTCGCCGTGTTCCGGGATTTTTTTCAAATATGTGCAGTAACCGAAATAATGAATTTATTCCATTTGCCTTTTACACACTGTATACATACTTGTATCCAAATTGTGCATATATTTCATTGTTTTTGATGCACTTTGGTAGGTATATCATTTTCTATTTTCAACAAGTATGAAATACGAGATAAAAAGGATTTCATAGGGCCCTGAAGATGAATTCAATAAAATTGGAAACGTCGGCAAAATTTTTTTCACCAGACCGTCTTACGAAAATTTCAAAAATATATTTTTTTTATTCATCCCAAAATTTTTCTCCGATCGGTTGATGTCTAAACAGGCGTTCTGTCACATGGAAGCAGGAAACAAATGCAGCGACCACGCGCGGCAAAATTCTCCCGAACCCCTCTCCCCCCACTTCTGCGATGTTGTAAGCCACAGGTCATTCAACCCGCACAGTCCCGGCTGCCAGCAACGAACCAGTGTATTCACCGTTTCCACAACTACATATTTCGTATTTCGAGAATCCCGAATATAATCGCCGAGATATTGTGACGTAATTTTCATTTTCCTCGAGAAAAAAACGGACGACAGCTAGAGTGCTAAAAGCGGTAGGCATCGCTAACTTTCGACAGTTCAAATGGAAAACAATTGAATGTAACCTAGATTTGAGTCGATGACAGTGAACCGTAAGTGAGCAGAGATAAGTGTATTTCGTCGAACGAATTCACTTTTGTTGGTGGATTTTCCTCATATCATACTCATTTAGGACTGAAGTATACATTTTTTCCGAGTGTGGTGTTTAATGGGTGTCATTTTTTCAGTGGAGATTCGAAATAGTGATCGAAAAATGTGAGTACCCTGCTCATGTGTTTGTAATTTTTTTTTTTTCGATTAAGAGACGTGCAAAGGCCGCATTCTATAATAGCCAAGCTTGTGGAGGTCATTAACCTCGCGCGTAATGTAGGTCAGTACTGGTGGGCGTTGACTTGCGCAGTTTTCAGGCGAAATGTCATTACGATCATTAGATGCCGGTTTTCAAGGTATTTGTCCAGAATTGTAATAATATAATTTCGTTTTCAGTCCTTTTTTCAAGGGTCATTACTATATTATGAATGTCTGTGTAGTTTGCCAATTGGATAAATTAACAGAGGTGGCTCGTGAGAGGTTGTCACGGCTCCACATCACACTTATTGATACCAAAACCTTCAACAAAATATGGAACAGTGATATTTGGGATGATACTTTGTATCACAACCGATATTTTCGATTAATCAATCATGTCAAAAATAGACTAACATTAAAATACAGAATAACTTCAACAGCTTGCCGACAACATTTTCTTCACTATATAGGTTAATTTCATGAGTCAGTGCGCTAGTTCTCGATCTGTCAATAACAAAATGTTCATTCACCCCGAAAATTGATGTTTCTTTTTATTTCAGTATTTGCTCAAGGAAGACTCAAGAACTACAAATCTGAATATTTTCTAATTCTCGACCACTTCCCACAACACATTTTCATATTACTTACGGTAATATTTCATTAATACTGAAAACACTTTAGTTTTTTAGGAAACACATCGGGAAATACCTCAATTACTTAACATACAATTTGACTCAGGTACAACCCTCGGGTACTCTCGTAAGAGTTACATGAGATAGGTTTTAGGGAAATTTGGAATGAGTGGATCGTTTCATTTATGTCTGGCAGAAGGAAATATGTAACCATCACCAATATAATTGGGGGTAACAAAAGAACAATCAACTCTCAACGGATACCTCATCGCTCGGAGTACCACAAGGTTCAGTTTTGGGACCTGTGCTATTTCGAGTATATAAAGACGAAGTTGATGAATCTGTTCCTGATGGAAAGTGCGTGGAAATACCTTGATGGAAATGCGAGCAAACAATAACATCTTTGAACTGGTGGTTTTTCAGTAACTCGCTTGTTTTTAATTGAGATAAAACAGTATTCATTCAATTTTATAGTCATCAAAAAATTCTTGATCCACTATATATTGATATCGACGATAATTCGCTTCCATTGTCAGAAAGTACCTAGTTTTTGAGTGTTGGGAAATTTTCAGAAGTAACAAAATTCTCCACAGTAATAGCATTATTTATTCTGGAGTCGGTCTGCCTGGTAAATAAACATAAATCAAAATTGGCCTCAACTCCTAATCATTATGCTACCCGCACCAATAGGCACATACTGGCACCTACTAAAAATCTCACCAGAAACTTCATTATCTATATTGCTGGCAAGATGTTAAATCACTTACCAGTAGATATCCGGCAAACTTGATTGAAAGTCAGTTCAGAAAAACTTTAAAAAATTATTTTTCTGAGAGACCCTACTATTCGTTGTAGGAATTCTTCCATTTATTGCATTAACTGTGCCCAACAATGTTTCATATTTCAGGTACTCTATTATGTTGTTTCCGTCTACACTATTTGTTTATTTTATTCTCCTGACTGTCCCACTAGGTGGCGTACCAATTAATTCATGTTCTACTAGATATGTCTATTCATTTATTTCAGGTTTTTAGAAGATATGACACAATAAGGTATATTCATTATTACTATGCGGAAGTGGAGTCGAGGTTGCGCTGTGGTGTCCGTTTCTGGGGTTGGTCAACTAACGCAGGTGAAGTTTTTTGGCTCAAAAAAAAGCATCTGAAGTATCACTGATATAACTTACTTGGAGTCCTGTAAAACTTTTTTCTAGGAATTAGAAATACTGATTGTACCTTTCTTGTACATAATGGAAATTTATGTATATGTTTTTCAAAATGAGAGTCAATTTCCTGTAATATGCTCTACTCATACAATAAACACTTAGAGAGCGGATTGCCCTCAAAGGTCCTAATGTTGCAGGTCCTCGTTTATTTATTTATCAATTACTACCTGTAATTTTGTAGGGGGTAATTTAATGAAACACAACGATATATTTTACAACGATATGAAACCCAACGTCAAGTAGCTAAATATTTTTTTAAAGATGGAACAACATTTTGGTTAGAAAAATATCGTTAATCTACTTCAAATTTTATTACTTATTAGATTTAAGATACAGCTTTATAAAATATGGTTATTTTGGCATCATAGTAAAATGAGACATGAGGTCCATGAGGTGAAGGAAATTATTGAAATATTTTCTATGATCAACTAATTAAGTTTTCTCTCGGGAAATTAAACAAATCACGTAATATTCATATTTTTTTCTGATATTCTCAAAATTCAGACACTTAACGAGTTGAAGCAAAGGCAGATATTTTTTATGAAAATGAAGAACTACTAGAGTAACAAAATTTTCCTTTACCATCAAACATATTTTGAACTGGGTTCAAAAATTCCAAAATTACATAAAAAATCAGATCCCACATTGCACGTGATAATAAATATAATAATTATCAATAATTGGTCGACCTACTATATTCAACTATATTCATTCATTTAATAATTTTTTATTTATTTTCCGTCAAGTCACTAGTAGTGGTCGTGGTTTTCTTAGATCTAGCCACCGCATCTATGTTGAATTCTAAGAATGAAAATTACTACAAATTCAAGTTAATGTGACCAGGCTGGTTTTTAACTACTTAGTGTCTTAAAACTTATGTAATGAAAATGCAATTTTGGGTAGCAAATGCTGATCGCAGACCAATTGAAAAGAACTCACGTGATAATATACAAAAATTATGGTGTAAAATACAAAAAGACTTTCTCACCAGCACGAATATTTAATATTTTAACTGTTTGTTGTCTCCTCTGGCAGTCGATACCTATAAAGTCATATATTTTTTTACTATAAATGTTTTTTGCTCAATTGTGACACGATTACACCCAATTTGAATGAACCCTTCTCGACCACTTGAAAATATTTCATACATCTAAAATGAGAAAGTGATAACATATCAAGTGCAACTGACTCCATCAAGAATTTTTACATCTGAATATTTTTTCGAGCCCTCTTAACTTGTATCAAAGCTCTTCATATTGGGTAGACAAAGTTCCCGAAACTAGTTTATTAACCCTTACACATATCCTTCTTCGACTTTATTTAAATCAGTTAGCCCTGTCAATGACCTTTTCCCCTATAATTTTGCCAAACAGCACCGATGTTCATAAAAACTTGAAATCGACCCTGTACCGGAGGTTGCTTTTAACCTGGGAGTGAATACCACCCATTCTCGGGGTAAAAAATTTATTGAAAATAAATCCGGGAATCGACTAAGCAATTTTTATTACATGAATTTTTTTCAAAGAGTTATTACATTTAGACTTACCTATTTGCGAGTGAAAGTATTTATTTTTCAACCCAAGTTTTCAGACATTTTTTTAGAATAACCCGAAAAATATTTTATTTGAAAAATAATTCCTACTAAAAATGTTGCTCATGAAAACACAAAAATAATGGTGGGTTATTGGTGCCCGAGACCCAATACAAATGGAGTAATGGCTGGTTGAAGGTTATTTCTTATTCGCCAAGCGCTCAACGTGAAGTAACCAAAAAACAACGATTTTCCGAGGGAAACTCATGGAACCTTTTCTTTGGAATGGAAAGAAACATCTTTTTTCAATTTTTATTTCTATTTTATATTTTTATAAAAGTCTCTAGCATCAAAACTGAGCTAGCTTTGACTGATATAATATTGTTTCTTATTCATTTCGGCGACAAAAATTATAAAAATAACCCCCTAATTACCACCTCAATTGAAATTATTCGCTAGAACTTCAGAATTCTTGTACTTGTAATATCCCATGGACATTTGAGCGGTTTAAAGTGCTTAGTTTAAAAAAAAAGTTTTGAAAAAATAACTCAAAAACTATCAATGATACACAAAATATACCTACAGACAATGTGTATACATTAATGCTGCAATTGATAGTTTTCAAGTTATTGGGAAAAAATTTCAATTTTTTGCAAAATTATATAATTTTTACTTCAAGCTCATTTTCAACATTAGACACTTTGAATCGGTCAAACATTGTAAAGTGCTAACCATTATTTTAAATTGCGATGAACATTTCCTCATCGCTGAAAACATTTTTTAAAGCACTTCGAAAAAGGTTCTATAAGTTTCCCCAAAAATTATCAATATATTAATATATTATTTTCGTTTTTTTTAAGCTTCATTATTGCTAAGAATCCGACACCGTAAAATATGTAAGTTTCTGTTGGTTATTATTAATATTTGAACAGAGTGGGCCAAATAGATGAAAACTGATGGATGTGTCTGAAGGTCAAATTTTATGACAAACTTGATGATGATAACCGCATGTCGACATATCATCGTTTCCGAGTTACAGCATGTTTTTCGAAAATGTGTATTTTCGAAAAGTTGCTATAACATTTTTCCTTTCAAATATTTTTTTATTTGAAATCATATCTAGATCACGTTTATACCTGGAATTCAACAGTGTGAAAAACTCATTTTTTCAAATGAGATATGAATAGTCATCGAAAGAAAACAATTTTTTTAAATTAAACACCCTGTATATTTCTACATATTTCATAAGAGCTCAAAATCACCCTTCCAAAAATGTAGCACACTTGATGTTTTACTAGAGTCATCTATGTAATATAGAGCTTTTTGTTTTTTCTACGTAGACTTTGAAACGCACATTTATTTCAAGCAGACTTTGGACGACGCGGCGGTAAAACAGAAAGAAATTGTTCAGTATGGAAAACAGAGAACAAAAACAAATATTAGTCATAAAAAATCACTTTATTGGTTTTCAAAATATTCCCCATGCAGATCTATACACTTTTGAATGCGTTTGAACCAATTGTCGAAGCACTTTTGCCACTCTGATTGAGATATCTCCAAAACATGCATTCTGAATGCAGCAACCGCTTCTTCAGGTGTCGAAAAACTTTGACCTTTCAGTTTGTTTTTACGTAAGGAAATAGAAAGAAATCATTTGGTGTCAAGTCAGGACTGTACGGCGAATAACTCATCGAATCGATGTTTTGGGTGCTCAAAAATGCAGTTGTTTGAGCGGATGTGTTAGAGCTCGCATTGTCGTGGTGAAGAGTGATCCCTCTTTGGCGGTTGGTTTTCCCGATTTCTTGGAAGACAACTGGCAAACAGATGGTTGTGTACCACTCAAAATTGACTGTTCTGCATTATTCTATTGATACGGTTGCCACATGTCCAGTTTTTTCGAAATAACAGGCGACCATTTGCTTGGAGGTGCTTCGTGCGCGAACAACTTTTGTTGGATTTGGCTCATCTTGAAACACCCTTACAGTCGACTGCTGTTAACTTTCGGGCTCATACGCCTAAATCCACGATTCATTACCTGTCACGATTTCATAGACGTGTTTTGAAGCACCGCGATCTTATTTTTCGAGCATTTTCTTCGACTAATCGTCACAAGCCTTTTTTTGAGCGATTGACAAATTGTGTAGGATCCAACGCGGCCAAATTTTTTTGACAGTCAAATGTTCATGCAATATTGAATGCCTACTAATGCCTAAGGTAGTCTCAATCTCACGATAGGTCACATGACGATTTTGCAATATCAGTTCGCGCACAGCATCAATGGTTTTTTGAACAACGAATGATTTTGGACGACCTTAACGAAATTCGTCTTAGAGTGAACTACGACCACGATTGAATTCACCATACCAACGATAAACACTGGTGTAGCTTCATCGCTAAAAATTGAATAAAGTTTATCCATGTACTGTTGCTGAGTTAATTCACGTCGAAAGTTATAAGAAATTATCGCACAAAAATGTTCACGATTCAATTTTATTTTTGGGCCGAGATGAATCTTTTAAGTTACTGTTAACAACATAAATAGCGCTCGTATGTCAAAACGTTCCGAGTACGTATAACCTCTAAAATATCCAACTTTACGTTAGAGCTGTCAGTTGCCAGATTGCAACACTAGGGTTTCCAAATGCCGAAACGTAAAAGGCAACCTATCGTACAGAATGAGCTTTGAGGAGAGCGACAAAAAGTATATTGGTCAAACTAAGCAAAGTATAACATCGCAAATCGTGGAATATGGAAAGAGCGGAAAATACATTTCATTGTGTCTCCCATGAAATCCTTCATGAAAAACTCAGCTACTACGAAATCAGATGTATCACTCCCAAATTCAATCAATCGTATATGTCAAATCGTTTCTAAGCTATAACATTCAATAACAAATAGTCCAGTTTTCTTGATGTTGAATTTGGTGTCCCGCAGGGTTCTGTTCGGGGCCCACTGTTGTTTATAATTCAAATCAATGATCTTTCTTCCTACTTTTTTCCAAACGGAAGTATTCTATATGCAGATGACACTACGTCAATTTATTCCCATGATGAATATGATTCCATAGAAACCGTATCGGAAGAAATTGAAGAAAAGCTGAACAGTGGTTCATACCAAACGAGCTGAAATTGAACAACGATGAATCACAAAACATAATGTCCACTGGGAAACTCATTCCAGAGGATTTTTCTCATCTAGTTACTTGGGAGCTGTCTGACTTTTCCATTTCTTCCTGATCTCCAGAAAACACTGCAGCCTCTTGGGGTTATTGCGTTTATTCTCCCATTTTTTCATGACGTCCATTCCATCAGTCTCGTACCCTGTACTAGTTTGTGCAGGTTCCGTGTTGGATGTTTGTCATATTCTCCTGGACATAATTTTATATGTCCATATATTGCTTGCCTCCTGTGATTCAGTGCCTCACATTCGCATAGGATGTGTAGTGCTGTCTCTATCCCTTCGTT
>WOGR01007512.1:0-12361 GCA_015342045.1 Leptinotarsa lineolata | reverse complement strand
TAGTGCCGTCCTGTTGAAACCAAATGTTGCCAATATCCTCCTCTTCGATTTTTGTGAATAAAAATTCGTTCAACATGACCAGATAACGATCGCCATTGACTGTAACGGCCACTCCTTGCTCATTTTCGAAGAAAAAAAGCCCAATTATGCCCCTGGACCACAATCCGCACCAAACGGTGACTCATTTTGGGTGCGTCGGCTTTTCAATGTATGTGTGCGGGTTTTTTGTGCCCCAAATGCGACAATTTTGCTTGTTTACATACCCGCCAAGATCAAAATTAGCTTCATCTGAAAAGATGATTTTTTTTGCAAAATCGACATCTTCTGTAAGTAGATCGCAGGCCCACCCATCAAAGCGAAAACGCATTGGATGATCAGTTGCCTTCAACTCCTGAAACAATTGGACTTTGTATGGCGTCATACCAAGGTTTTCATGCAAAACTCGTCTCAATGATGTCTCCGAAATGTTTAATTGTTGATAACGACGGTGAATTGATGTTGATGGCGCTTCACGCACACTTTCTGCCACAGCAGCACTATTCTCGGGTGTACGCACTGTTTTTGGCTTTTCATGCTTTGGTTCATCGATGAGGATGCCAGTTTTTTTTCACTTTTTTCACAAGATAACGAACATACGAAGCTGACGGTGCTTCTCTTCTTCCAAAATCCGTACGCAATTTTCGCACACATTCTGCAACATTACCATGATTTTCAAAGTAATGTCGCAATATTTCCCAGCGTTGTTCAAGCGTATACACAACCATATTCGTTCAGCGGAAGGATAAAACTAATTATCTGTCAAATCAAACATGAGCTAAGTGTTATCATTCACGAAATAAGCACTAGTTGAAAAAAAAAGTTAGATGGCGGACCCTATACTACCTTATCAACTGCACTAAATCGCCTTCCTTCTTCAGGCATTTGTTGCTGAATGTCAGGAGATGAAAATATTGGCTCTAGATACATCCATGTTGATTGAACTTTCAACCATTCGTCGAGAATTTCTTGAAGTAGTTGCAATTTCTGTTCCCAGTCTCTGAAAACAGATTAGAATGTAATTTTGATCATATTAGCAAACTGAGAGACGGATTTACGTGGAATATGTTAGATAAATGAAGTCATGAATCACACCCAACATCTATTGAGCAGAACACGGCACAAGCATTCAGGTATTCCTCGAAATATTCACTCATGGCGCAAAAATCAGTATTGCATCAGACAGCCAAGAACTGAAGTGACTTCACGAAAAAGATAACTCTTTCTCGGCCCCAAACCTTTCTTGATCAAATAAAATGTAACTGAAATGCAGTGTTGAAGCAAACGTAAAAAAAATATATATTGGCAAAGACACCTATAAAGCTCTATGATGGTGGGAAAAACCTGAGATTGGTAACGGGAATTCTTACAGCGCAGAGTTCACTAAGATACCAACAATAAAATGGACAGGTCTTATAGTGACGGATTACTATAACTGTGTGGACAACTTGCTTTGCTGGTGTCGAACTCTGGTTGGTCATGGACTCGAATTCTTCGAAGAAATATCAGAGTAATTCAGAAAGAAAACCCTCTACAATAATGGTCCACTCGAAATTGAAGAAATGGAAAGAGTTGAAGACTGTTTCATATAACATCTCACTTTAATGGAACTACTCTCCGAAAAATAGATTGGTGAGCGGGTAAGACAGGATTGTTGCAATCATTACCTAAATATTGAGTCAGTACTTCAATTCAGTAAATATTATTCAACTCACAAAATTTGTTTCTCGAATGGTTTGATGTAAGGAGAATTTTTCATCGTTTGCGTCTTCACTATATGATCATCGAGAAGAACTTGGATATCATCAACTGCTGACAGAATGTATGTTCCTGTATCTCTATACACCAGGACGCTGAACTCCATATCTTGCCATTCGTTCATCATTTTGTTGAGAGCCTTCTCTAGGTTGTTCTCCTTAGTAGCGGCTTCGGATATAGCTTCGAACTTCTCGATATAGTCGTCTAATCCATAGTCAATTATTTTCTCCAAGGTTAAATCTGCATCCACTTTTATAGGGAAACCAACGATTTCAGAAACCTTTTCCCAGTGACGATCCTTCATTCCGGGATTACCTAGCGTCTGAATGATAGGCATGTGTTCTTTGAATTCTTCGATTTGTTCTCGTACCTAGGAGGAATAATATTTTTCAATGTAATTTCAAATGGAAGAGATGAGTAGGAGACTGAACGATACAAATCATTGTATCCACTTTCAAAGATATCAAAATATTACTAGAGAATTCTATAAATAAAAAATCTCAATTAGAAGTGATTAGATAGCTTAAGAAGCGAGTGAAAACTTGCACGAAATTTTGTATTAGTACTAGAAAGAGTTGAGTTATCCATGATTGTGTTGATATATATACATGTACCAAAAAAATCAGCATCAGATCTATTTGAAGTACTCACAGTTGTAGCTAAATTCAGTGTTGCGGGCCTATCAGCGAACACTTTTTCCAATTTGTAAATATTCCTGAAGTATGTCCCAACATCAGTCTCGATCATCTCGGGATCATGCGTTCCCACCTGGGACTTCATCCAGAGTTCGTATTTGTTCAGGAAATCTGTCGAATTATCATACAATTTTTTATATGGTACAAGTTTGTCATAAATGATTTTCCTTTGGGGATACTGGGATAATTCGAAACCGAAAGCTTGTTCCTCTTCATTGAATTGATCTATACGTTCCATGGCAGTAACAAGTCTATAAAAAATTGAACAAGTTATTCATGTTTCATAAAGCTGTTCAATTTGAGGTGATAAAATAGATCGTACTGAGGTAGAATGAGCTGGACAGAGAGAGTAGTAACAAAAGTTCACAAATCTGCCTTCGATCATATTTAACAACACATAACGAGTCAATCCATTGATATATTGAAGACAACACTAATATACCTGCTTCAGGAATGACCAGTGTCTCTAACCCACCTGATTATTCATTATGCTGGGAATGAGTATCAGAAGCACTCTCTCATAGAATTTAGTTCATCAGCTGCATGTGATTATTCAGCAGGCTTCCACTGGATCTCTTTGAGAATACTGATCAGTACCCAAATAAATTATGAAACTCCAATCAATATGAAGGAAATAGTCAATTTTTCAATCGACTTCAAAGCATCACCGAAAATCTGGAGATCCTTTTCATTTGCGCATTTTCTCAATTTCTCTACCACCATCTGTCCCATCAGAATGACTCGCCGAATTAAGATAGCAAATCGTATTTGCGAAAGATGGCATACTCGCCATAGTTCAAGAAAACTGGAACTTGCATTTCCTGTTTTGCAGAGGAAACGAAGTGAAAAACTAATGCACTTTCTACACGGCAGTCGTAGTTTCTAGACTTCAGATGAGAAAATTGGTATACCCGACTAACATGAGGAAGACAGAAGTGGCACGAGTACCAAGGAATTGTCGTCGAAAACAGGGCTGAACCTCATAATGACTGTCGATTTGCCTTGAAACATTTTTCAAGCAGAGTTGAATAGTAAATAGAAATATTATCGGAAATGTCCCAAAAAAGGCACTGAAGGCACAATTATTTATATTTCATTGAACAGCCAAACATCACAAATCCAGATGACAAGACTTGCTCATTTGGGAATGATAGGAATATTTAGGTCCACAACAAAAGCGGCTTCGTGAACACTTTTGAATCTACCCCTTTCAAGTCTTGCAATAAGAACAGAAGCAAGAGTGGGCAAATTCAAACTGGCATATCCACTGACGTACAAGAGATGTGGGGAACCATACATTTTGAAATATGCAACGTATTCAAGAAACACTTTATTGTGAGATTTTCACTAAACAGTTTTACAAAAACTCAACAGGTGTTTTGCTATACAATGGCTTCTTCGAGTGTGTTTTCACTAACTAACCAAACACGTGTTGCGTTTTTGTAAAACTGTTTAGTGAAAATCTCACAATGAAGTGTTTCTTGAATACGTTAATTATGGATTTTCATCAAGTATCGGCCAGTTCCATCATATATTGGAAAAGAAGAGAAACACCAGTGAAGATCAACCCCAAGGCACTCTCTGTCTGCCATATATAGAAGGTGTCACCAACCGAATCCGAAAAATTCTGGAGGAGAAATTTCACACCGTCTTCAAATCAACGAAGAAAATATCGGAGTATCCTAAGATTAGCAAAAGACAGCAGAGATTCACTCAAATCAGCGCGAATTTAAAGAATTTCATGTAACTGTGGTAAAGTCTATATCGGTCAGACGAAAAGAGGCATTGGTACCAGCCTAATCGAGCACAAGCGAAGTTGCCGATTGGGACAGACCAAGAAGTCTGCAGTCGCTGAACATGCACTGTCCGACGGGAACACAAGATCCTGTTCGAAAATATCGAGAGGCTAGCAACGTCGAATCATTATTGAACAATAATGTATTTAGAAGCCATAGAAATACACAAACACCAAGAGAACTTCAACAGAAAATAAGAGAGAATACCAAAGATCTGACACACAGCATTGAAAAGCGCCAAAACGGAGCCAAGTCAACCAAATCACGCGGGAAGTACGTGCGAACCCACCATTACAGAAAGTGCGCAAAAAATCAGCACTATAAATAACACGGCAGAAATGAGAACTTCAGTTTCAGTTGACACGTCAAGAAGAGTATTTCAACCACGCCACTGAAGATGAATGCCGTAATTGCATTCGAAACGGCCACGGAAAAAAGACCACGGACAAACCCGAAAACACAAATCACATATACACTGCATGAAGCTTTTTTCAGCTTTGCGGAACGAAATTAAGAAATGGTTCAATAAAAAACAACTACTTTCATTTAAACATTCAATTACACGAAAAAAAATACTTTCGAAACAACTACTTTTATATGAACATTGAATTATACAAAAACACAATGTTCAAAAAAAGTATTTGTTTCGAAAGTATTTTTTTCTTTCGTGTAATTCAATGGTCATATAAAAGTTGTTGTTTCGAAAAAGCTTCTTCCTCCAGTTTGTATCTGAAAGTTACTTCGTTGCATGATTTTCACATCTTTCTGAAAGATTATTTTGAAATTATTTGCTTTCTTCCTTTCTTTAGAAGATTCCCACATTTGTTGTGTAGAATAAAGAATGCTTTGTTTCTGGGCTCTGGTTTCAAATAGTTTTTTTGCTGTGCAATACCTAGAACGAATCTTGTTCAATGTCGAAGCATTGCTTTGCAAGAGATTGCCTTGGGGAGACTCGTTAGTTTTTGATATTCGTGGATTGAGTCTTCTATCAATCCCATAGATGGCGTCTTCGTAGGGGAGATCTCATCACCTTTACTTCATTCTCAATTTGAATTTTTTTCTCATATTATAAATTGAATTATTGACATAATAATAGCTATTCTTTTTGACTTGAAATTTTGAGGATCCTAATCAAATTGTTCGACTCTACACATACCTCTCATCAAGTTTCGTAGCCTTTTTATGATATCTAGGCAAGTCGTCAATATTTCCATTGTATTGGAGATCATCAACCATTTTGCCATATACTTCCAAATCTTCTTTGAATTTCTGAATCGTCGTCGCCAACTTAACTTGAAATTCTTCAATTTTAATGTCAACCATTTGTCTGTGTTCTTCCAAAACTTTTGGCATGTGCAGATACCTAAAACAGTTTTGTGAAATGGAACGATACATTCGAGTAAGACATGATTTCCAGAAAGCGGCAAAAGTATTTTGCACTGGCTTCTCAGATAATACTTTTCCTAATATTAATAAAGTAACATTGGAAAAAAAATAGAGTCGTTAATAATTTTTTGAATACTTTATACTCTGTTAATTGCTAGTTAGCTAGTATCTGATAGGCTAAACAGTCTTATTATTAATTTTTTAGTTTTTTTTCATACTTATTGAAGAAATGGGGAATATTTCGAATTATTCATTTTCTTGAGAAAGATACAATGTTTATGAAGAGACAATGACAAAAATTAACAAATAATTATACATACAAAAACATTTTAAAAAAATATTAAATTAAAAAATGAAAATAACTAATAAAAAAGCAGATGTTCAATATATATTTTTTCAGATCATTTTTGAATTTGGTAAAGAAAGTAGTTGATTTCAGTAGGTGAACTCATGTTGTAGGTTATTTAACGGTTCTCTTTCAGATTTAGTTCCAATTTTTGCAGTTCTCAAATTATTGGATTGCCTAGTATCATGGTTATGAATATCTGAACTAGCTACACAAGATATTGGGAAATATACCTTCGTTTGTTTCGTCAAGTAGATAGACAGGAAAGTCTTTATTTCAAATAAGGAGACAAGGTTATAATTTCTCAGTCTATAAAATTATTAGGGTGGTTCCAAAAAAGGGAATTTTAAAACACACGTGATTGTCTTAGTTTGCAAAGGTCTCAGAGGAAAAGTAAATTGTGTTGCAGTGCAGATTAGAATTACAGAATTAGAATTAAAATATTGGAATTACTATCATGGATTTGGACGCTATATTCTACCGCAGTATGAGAAATTATATTCCTCTCGACTCAAGTTTTCCAAACAAAATTGCATCATCAGAACAAATATAACCATACTTTTACCAATTCGTCGTCTTACAACTTCGTCTTTTTATATTTAGCAGAATTACCTTTCACTTTCATTCATCATTGATATTTCCAGATTTTTTAAAGCATACAAGAATGTTGTGTAGGGTACCGGTTTCAATAAATTCAATTAATGTCAATTATCATATGGCCGTCTTCCAAAGAAAGTTGTGTTCCAAAAATCATTTTTTTTCTCTAGGTTATTTTTCCCTACAGTTTCTAACTGTAGGGAAAAATAAATTCCTTTGTTTTTTCTTTACGCTTTTTCCATAATTTTCAATCTACTTACCACTGAAAGGCAATATTGTTCTGCTTCATTTCCACAGGTGTGAACATAACGTGATCGGACAGGAAAAGAATGTAACTCATGACATCTCTCAGACGATCTTCCATCGACACCAATGTCTTTGTTTCTACCTCGTCCACGAACCTCATCAGATCCATTAGTTCAGCCGTATTTTCAGGAATACTCAAAGCTTTGTCCGATATGGCTTGGTATTCCTCACCCAAACTGAAAATATAAATTTCAGTATCAATTCCATGAACGATAAAATAAATAAATATAGATAACTTTCAGGTATACAATATGAAATCGCATTTTACTAAAAGTTTATAGGGGGTTCATTGAATAATATACAGTATTTTCGTTGAGAATACATCTCAGAGTACAGAGGCGTGTGAATACATATTTTCCTTCTTTGTCTAATCCATGGAAGGTTGGGTGTGAAAAGTAAAACGTATGTTCTTGTAAGATCGTTCTTTCTATCACTTTCCGGTGTAGTTTAGACCCCTGTAAGTTTCAATCGAACGACTGACATCTATAAACTAGTCATGTATTTACAATTCAATTTTTGGTGCAATAGATCGTTATTTTATTTTTAATGAAATGAATATGTGATGAGAATGAACATATAAAACGTGATATAGAGGAAGGTAGACCATTTTCTACAGAAGCCTTTCTTTACTTGATTGTAATATTATTCCATTAAAAAAAATGAATAATATGGAATGTAATCGTTTTTATGTTATAATTCTGGCAAATTCTCTTCAGGCTGCTTTTCGAAACTATCCAAGGTTCTTCCACCGTAAGGTGAAAACGAATCCGTTCAAACTAATATATAACAGCATTTTTTCAAATAAATCATTTCTATTGAGTTTCTTGTCTTTTTCAAATGATGATAATATTTATTTTCCCAAAAAACTATTGCAGCTTATGTCACGAAAATACTACTTATAATAACCTGAAATGAACAAGAAAAACAATATTTTTTTTAAGTTATCAGTAGATGAAATAAAACAAAACAAATAATGAATAATAGTTGAAAAAACTCAAAAAATACGCTTTATTACAACAAAATTAATTTATTTGTAAATAGATTTATTTTAATTTCGGACTTATTGAAAATCATCAGTTCCATCAAGCCGAAGAACTTATTATCGATGTTGAAAACAATCTCAAATTAGTTTCGAATTATTTTTTAGTTTGTGTTGCTATTGAAGCGTGTTTTTTTTTAACTATTATTTATTTTCCACTTTTAAGTTTGTCTTGCTATTTCCAGCCTATTTGTTTCTATATAAAATATAAGCACATTCACAGACAGTGTGGTTATCTCACTTACTCTCACACAGAGACTGTGTGAGGAAATTATTCAATTCTGGCGATCCTGATCAGGATAATGAGGTGAACTTATGGAATTATTGTATTGTCACCGATTCTTGATGAGTGTACAAAGTCAGCTTGGACATAGTATCCCTTTTCACGAATATACCACTATCCAAAACCGTGTCCCTTCTCAAAACGAAGCATCAAATTCCACAAGACACAATCAATCTCATCAGCCATTCTATGTTCAGCACATATTTCCGTTTCCAGGACAAATTCTACGAACAAGTGAAAGGCACTCCAATGGGTTCTTCTCTCTCTCCACTCCTTGCAAACCTTTATATGGAGTACTTTGAAACCAGAGCCATTGAAACATCTCATCTCAAACCCACGTATTGGCTCCGATACGTGGATGACGTCTTTGGCTATATGGCGTCATGGATCCAAAGACCTTGCATTTCTAAACAACATCAACTCTTCACATCCCAACCTAAAACTCACAATGGAAATCGAAAATAACAACTCACTTCCATTCCTGGACGTTCCTGTCACAAAGTCTAACAACTCCTTCTCACACACTCTCTACCGAAAACATACCCACACCAATCGTTATCTCAATACTAAGTCCCATCATCATCCTGCCCCATCATCATCCTGCCCAGCTGAATTCCGTTTTGAAATCTTTCATACACCGTTCTATGAATCTCACTGACAAGCAAAACATACCCAAGGAACTACACAAAATCAAAGCCGCCTTTCACCAAAACGACTATTCCGTCTCCCAAATCCAAAGATCTAGACTGACCAGACAAAAGCTTTTCTCCCTTACATCCATGGAGTTACCGTCAAAGTAAGCAGAATTCTGAAGAGGCATAACGTAAAAACAATATTCACAGCCAAAAACCAAATCTCCAATCGAAAATACCAAAACCATTGCTACGGGGAAAAATCTTCAGGCCAGGATAATTCGTGAACATTGAAATTGAAAAGCATTCCAACTGTCTTAATAAGCGAAATGATTCGCAGAGACTACTGCCGTCATGGAGGCCATTGTTGTCTCCCAACACATCTGAAGGTCAAACAGGTAGTCAAAAATCCAATTTCGGCAGACCGGGTACCTATTACGATATCTCTACTTCATACTTGTTCAACAACAGAAATAGTGGTCCCAAAAAAAGTGATCAGTGTTCACTTGGAGTCAGTGACGAGACTTGGAGGTCAGAGAAATTACGCCCCCGTCTCGAGTCATGTAATTCTAAGCCCAAGTAGTTCTTGAAATTGGCTTCAAAGGAGAAGCTGAATGATGCATTTACAATAACGACCTTTGAGTTCCCATTATTATTCTTTTCATCAGTGAAGAGAACTTATCGATAAGGCAGTAAGAGGTGATATATAGTTACGCTTGCTTCAAAAATCATTTGAAAATTACACAGCGATATGTGGACAATAATAATTTCCGTAAGAGAAGTTTTTGTGGTGTTCTACAAAGTTATATGTAGGGACCTGTATTGTTTCTAATATACATGAATTTTGAATCATCATTGAAATCTTAGGATCGATAAATATTAACAAATTCGTTACCAAAAAAATAAGGTCTCCTAATACCATGTATGATTTCAAAAAAATTGTCTGAAAAGGTTGATGCCTAATAGTTGCTAAATATCGGATTTTACTTCAACTGTTTTGATACTTTGAAACCAAGATTACACACTGTTTCTTGAGAATAATGAATTCATTATACTTCATTGATAAGTACCTAGAGAGGCGTGATCAACGTGATCAGCGTGTCGTAGCTTGACCTGAGTTTTTTTACTCAAAGACGCATCCTCAGTGAATGTACAGTATATTTCAAAAAATGTATTCATCAACAGTAAATTTTTTTTCGTGTTAAAAGAGCGGTAACAAGAAGCACTTCAAGGTTCAATTACAGGCTTGAATTGAAAATTGCTTTCGCTACTTACGCTTTGCATATCTGCTGGTAATTTTTAGTACAACGATGTATGAGAGTTTCCTTAAAATTTTCAGCTGTCATTTCTAAAGTTCTGATCAGATCGTCTCTGTTCATGTCGTACATTTCCATACGAATAACGTGTTCTGTGGCCAATGGAATACGGTCCATTATCGATTCATACTTGAGAATTAGCTTAACGTACTCGTCGAACGAATGGTCACGTTGAAGAAATTGATCTATAAACTGTTCGTCTTGTCCGTTGATAAGAGGCAGAAACTCATCGAAATCTTGAACTCTTAATTCAGGACCAATGCGTTGATCTTCTAGCATATCCCTAATACGAATTTTGTATGACATGGCGGTTTCTTCAGGAATCGTTGGCTGAAACAAATCTAGAAAGTGATGTATTCCCACAAAAACGAAGAAGCAAATTATCCCGGTACAGGGTAATATTTTAAGTAGAGGTTGGGCATATTTACAACAAAACAAATTCAATACAACAAAATTTAATATGAATAATTATAGGACCGTATCAGTTATCCCTGTCTATACAGAAATATTTGAAATGTTAATGAATTTTTTATTGAACATCGATATGGAGCCTGAATTCAGGGATACAGACAGAGGCGGCGTGGGAGGTGTGGGCCACCGCCTACGGCCTCGCGGTGCAAAGGGTCTCGCGATGCAAGGGGCCCCGCGCCTGGAAGCTGAAAATAGTTGAAAAAATTAGGAAAAAAACAAAAGTACACGCCAGTATTTTTTTTCATTAACGATACAATAAAAAATTCTCATCCTAAAAATATTCGACGCTTCGGCGCACGAAAGCTTATGAATCAAAAATTCGTGAATGTATTTCTTTTTTCTGATTAAAATATTGTATTATAAAATTAATTGGCGTTAAGCTGCTATCGCGGGGAATCCCCAGTCAGGGACCTCGGGACTTCCTCCTAATAGAAAGCCAATTAGGTATCGTATGCAGATACAGTCTCGCTTCATGTTCCTATATTATAATTTCTAAAAGAATTTGATATGAGAATAAATAACAGTGTTACATAGTTTTGAACTAATAACACGTGTTTAATAAGTAGAAATTTGTATCGTGTCGTGAAGAAAAATAACATTTGCTTTTATTTTATTCATCAATAATAAGGTAACACATATCTATGATATTCACACCCATATTTTTCATAGTTTTCTTAACAAAACATTACATGATTGAAAATTATGTCCACTTCCACTTTTTTTTTCATTATGCGTATTATATTGTATCAAACATATATTACGTTAGTGAAATATTAGAATAGGTAATATACAAAGTGATATTATCATGTATTATATTCATCTTATTCTTATTAAAACGAATTAGTCCAATTTTCACAAGTTAATCATACTTAAGGAAAGAAACAAGTGCCTACAAATGTTATTTTTATTTTTTTACAGGTTACGGAATCAATATTAGTTCATTCTTCATAATTTATCAATCATGTTAGGCTTAGGTACTAAGTTAGAGCTGAATAGAGAAAATGGGAATCTGGCTCAGCAAAAAGAAAATATTTGATTCTTCAACTTCTAGGACTTCATATTCATGAAAATCTTAGTTGGAATAAACGTTTACTAGACATCAATTCTATTCATATTAAAAGTATGCACCTTTCTACAGTCTGTACCTTTTCACTGTCAAAGTTATAGAACATAGAAAATTTGCATGATCATCAAACAAGACAGCTCAATAAACTCTTGAAAAATCTGAAAAAATCTGAAAACTGCAATTTCCAGAAAATCTATATTGCACAAAGGATTCAATGAATTACTAAATGATATTAAACAATTTACCAGAACAGCAGAATTTATATCAGCATCAGAGAATATTTTTGTATCAATATACTCGTACATCATCATATTTCTTTGTTCTTGTTATCAATATGACCAATTCTGAGATACCTCTCTTCGAAGAGTTCGAAGTCATACATTCAATAATGTATATTTCTTGTCTACATTTTCTGTATAAACCACTGTAGTTTTGTGGGAATAACTGAATGTTTTATAAAATTAGAAACTTCGAAAAAAAGTTTCACTGATTATCGATATTCTTTATAGTTAACGAAATCATGTGTTCATATAATTTCAAACATATTTTGAATTTGAATTTCCTCATTATAAACAACGGCCAATGTATCTTGGGAAATGGTAAAGTTAAATTTTGATGCAAATCAGCGATGATT
>WOGR01007511.1:0-12362 GCA_015342045.1 Leptinotarsa lineolata | reverse complement strand
TGTACAACCTTATTTAAATTCAATATATGATACTAGACTAGGCTCTTGAGAATTAAATATATTAATTTACAACTGATATCAGAGTACCTTTGGATTAAAAATGTGAAAGATGAAAAATATATAGAATAAAATCGGCATAAACTTTTCGGTAAAAATTACGAAATGCAAGTAAGGAATTTGGCACCAAAACATTTTTGAGAACAATCATCAATTATAGCTCAATGTGCTTCTGCATTATCCTCGTTTCCAAATCTAGATGTATTTTATTAACTTTTCTAGCATGCTTTTTAATGTTTTCTTCCATAAGGGAGGCTGTGCTAGTTTTTCCACCGGCAATATTCATTTCTGCTTTGTCTTTGTATTTCTCTTCATGTAAAGCATGTTCGACTTGCATGTGCCTCAATTTCAGTAAACGATTTTCATAATGTAACAACTCTGTTTTTAGAGAATGTAACTCGCTAGGAGTGAAGTTACTCTCAATAGCCATTTTCCACAAGCCTTGCACCTTGGGCTCCACGAATTCCTTGCTAGCAGGTCCTTTGGCAGCTAGCAAATGAAGACGATCAAATCCGTCTTTGATATCATTATGTTTCTCACGAAGCATATTGACTCTATCCAAATAGTCTTTTTTTGGTTCTTCTTCGGTATCTATTTTGTTATATTTATCGAGTGAATCTTCTACCGCATCTGCAAAAAGGCGTTACTAATTGAAATCCAAATTTTTTGAAAAAATTTGAAATAAGTAGGTTAAAATAGTTGGAAATGATGCAGAAATCAAAAAACACTAATTTCCATGATAGATGGATATTTATATATGCTTCTAATCATAAACTTTTCACAAACGTCAAGAATGTGGTTACACAGCACTTGAGAAGAAAGAAATAACTCAAACAAGACAAACGTACTTGACTATTTGGTCAATTTATCTGAAGAAAAGATAATCAAATTCCGTTCAGTAACAATCAGCATTAAAAATGTCATCGGTTGATTAATAACTTTCCTGTATAAGAATGTTAAATGTCAGTGTTTAAATAACTAATAATTCACATTCGATTTTCATTATTCCTACAAATTCAGTAGCTATGAGAGCTGCATTTCTTATGTTATAATGGCGAATGTCACTATTCATTTCAAATATGTGTTGCCTATCATATCCATAATAAGCATAGAAAAATATATAAAGAGGGTAGTGTCACAATTTTGTTCAACTTAAACTAGAACTTGATAGTCTGGAACATCGAAGAAAGATTGGAGATTTTTCTCTCTTCTATAGATATTTTCACGGGAAGTGTTCAAGGAACTTGGCACATTTGATTCCACCAAGATCGGTGCATATCAGAAATACGCGACGGACTTTGGCTGCTCATCGTTTTGAAGTTCAACTCAGTACACCTCGAACTTCGCTGTTTAAAAACTCTTTCATTTGGAGAACTGCGTTAATGTGGAATAAACTTCCTGAGAACGTTTTTCTCAATGGATTGATCTCTAGCGATTCAAATCCAACGTGAATCACTACTTTCGCACAAGCACCACTCTTAGAGCGCCTTAAGGTTTATCCTGCCTACTTTTATAACATAATCAAGTATTTGAAAAAAATAAATGGAAAAAATATTTTATTTATAACAAATTGTTTTTCAATAAACAAATGAAAAACAAAAAAATATTTTTTTAAACCTCAAAGAATTATAGAATTTGTGATTTTCAGAAAAAAAATGGTTCCATAATTTAATATTTGGTCGCAAAAAATGATTGTTAATAAATGAACGCATTTTTAGCAATAAATAATTTTTTTTAAGAACCGTTTTTTCTCTAAAAATCATAATTTCCATCAATGTATCATGAACAATGTATTTGTTTATGACAATTTTTTAAACAATAACAGTAAAAAATGAAAAACAAAATATTTTTAAGTAGCTTTCAACCGCTAGAAATCGAAACAATCAAGATTCAGAAAAAAAAATCATTTAGTTTTTATTAATTTTTAGTTTTCAATTGTTAATAAAAAAGTGGAAAATCAATTTGATAATTTTTGCGACAGCGATCTATTTATTAGCCTATCGAGAATAACTTCACGAGGTGAAAAAATTCTAGGGATTTAGTTTGTTAATTATCAGGGTTTTTATATAAACTTTCAGTTAATAAAAAATAATAATCATATGCATAATTAATGGGAAAATTGGGATAAAAATTTTTTAACCGCGGATTATTGTTCACTGATGTTTTTCAAAACTACATGATTTTTATCATTCCTTAATTTTCATATTTAATATGTTTAAATAATTTTTTTTGTTGCTGTGTCAGATTGACTCACCGCGCGCGAAAGCACTCCCCATTTTTGGCTCTAGTTTCAAGGCTCTGTAAAAATTATAAATAATAGAGGTACAGCTCCGGGAGTCGGAACTTTTTTAAAGCAAATTTGATGATTTTTTTGATCTTTTTAAATTTTGAAAACTGTTGTAATTTTTTTCATTTTTCAGCGCCTTTTCGAACTTTTCCTTAAACTTTCTACGTGACAATTCGAATCGAATGACACCTTGATCGTAATTTTCGGAGACTATATAAAAATTTTAGAAGAAAATGGTACATGTGGACTACACTAACTACTTTATATTGATATGGATGTAAAGATGAATTGTAGAAAATTGCAATGAACAATTTGAGTAAATTCATTAAAAACAATAAACTTGTAATTCTTGTCCTAAATTTTATTTTGGCCAACTTGGAAGAATAAAGGAGCATAGAAGTGGTTTTTTGAATGAGAAGACTAATTCAACATTTGCAAACGATCTTTTGACAGAGGGGCACGAGTTTAAAAACGATCATGACGTATTACATTTGGAACCCTTTTGAATGTTCAAAAATCAATATATTCAAGAATTCGGGATTATTGCTCAATGATCAAATATATTAGAATTATTCTCCTTTATAGACTTTAGTTTGCACTCAGAAAATTGGTAGTTAGGATAGATCTTAAAAGTGGAAAAATGATGTCTCAGGTAAAACTTGTATTTATCATTCACCAGTTTAATGAATTGTTCCTAGACGGTTGAATATTTTATGAAATGAATTAATCATGTAAGAATTTGTCAAATAGTGATAGTTATTAGTCAGTAATGTGACGCCTGAAGATGCTATTCTATAGCGAAACACGTGTAGCGGTTTTGTAAACTGTCAAGTTGAAATCTCACATTGGAGTATTTTTTGAATACGTTGAATGGTTAGGTTGTCTGTTTGGAGTAGTAGCTAAGTCGATTCATTTCCATCACTTTGTCCACTTGTTTCAGATGAACAAGTTGATATCGCATTCATATTCACTCTACTATGTGTTATATTTACAGGTGATGATTTTCAAATACTGCAACGTTATTAATATTATGAACTTGTATCATTTTCCATAATAATTTTCCATACTGTTCATATTACTTTTTATAATATTTTGGCTTCTCTGAAGAAAATGACAGGCATTAAAGAATACCGAAAAATAGCTCGCAGCTATTCCAAATATTATTGAAATTCGTGAATAAATATGAATTTTTTGAGTCGCCAATTTTGAAACATATTTTGTAAAGAAAAGAAAAAACTACAGGCTACTGCCCTCCACCACTAAAAAATCGCCGCTTCCACAGAGGCGACACATCAGTGGGTACCTGTGGCGGCGAGCAGCGGCCCGAGGCGTCTCCATTCGGCGGGGCTGAGGGGCTGCGGCTGGGGTGAGCCCCCGTACTCACCCATGGATGCCGCGCCCTTGCTGTCGAGCTGATACGGTGGTATTCCCATGTGCGCGGGTGGGGGCTGGGACAGCGGGTCTCCGTTGTGACAGAAAAATGGCATGTGACCTGTCGGTCCGAGTCCCATCTTTCCGGCCTGAAACAAAAACAGAATATCATGCTTCAGTCCTACTATCAAACAGAAATGTGGAATAAAAGTTTAAATGCAGGTGGAAAGGGTTTTTTATTTACATCAAGCATTGGCATTAATGAAAATAGGTTATCAATAGATTCATCCTATATGCACTATGGAAAATATTTTACAGGCTAAAATGCTTTCGCCCCCCCCCCAAATCAACATGAGGTATTCAAGGACTATGTGACCAGATGTTATATTCGGAAATACATGAACATGCTGGCCAGTTACAAATCTACAATTTGACAAACTGTATACATAAATCGAAACACCAATGGTAATGGTTTATTTACCTATACCGGGTGATTCTCTAAGGTGGCTCCCCTATAACTTTATTATTATTGGGGATAGAAAAACGAAACTTGGGGGTTGCGTATTATAGTTCAATTCACATTTTTTGACATATTTACTTGCCTGGCTGTACTTCCGGTTTGACCGGAAATGGCCCCAACAGTCGCACTTGATTTTTTCAAATGGAAAGGGTTGACTCGTCGGCTTTTTGTGAAAGATCATTTTCGTATGAATAATTTGATGCCACACACTTTCACTTTATTTTCTCTATTCTTTTTTCTATTCTTTTGAATAATTGCAATAAAGTCGCAAATTAGTCCATGAAGGTTATGAATTTTCAAAATGGCCTTCTCCTTTATCACGGCAAAGTTCAAACTTTTTCAATTGTTGCGCGCATCACATTGATTAGCTGTTCCTCAGTGATGTTCTGGAATGCCATCGTTACTTTATGCTCTAGTTTTTCATGAGTAGCTGATGTTGTATTGTAAACCTGATTTTTAATTGTTCTCCAGAGAAAAAAATCTAGTGGAGTAAGATCTGGTGATCTAGAATATGAAAAAGAAATAATACATTAATGTAAAAATATGATAACTCAAGAATGTACCTCGCAGGCCACTGAATAGGTGCATAAGTGACAATCCGCTTTTCTGGGAAGCTGTCACTCAGATGTCCTCCTACGCTTGAGAATTGTGATGTGGCGCTCCATCTTGTTGAAAATAGATATCAACTTGGTTAGCTAGTGGCAAATCTTCAATGAAATCAATAATTTTATGTCTAAGGAACTGTAGATATATTTCCGCAGTCAGTTGTCCGTCGAAAATTATTGGCTCCAAAAGTTTACCTCCGATAATACCCATCCAGCAATTGAAACCAAATCGTTCTTGAAAATTTCCTTCTTGCATTAGATGTAAATTTGTTTGGGACCAATACCTTTTATTATTCCTATTGAACATACACAAGTTGGTGAATCAGGTGTCATATGAATAAATAATTTTAAATGGAAAACGTACATCTTCTAGGTATTTAGTCAAAAACCAGTTGCAATAAGTCAATCTTCGGTTGTGATCGTTATCGTAAAATAGATAGATAGATTTTATTTAAACTGAGCTCCAAACAGGTTTACACCCGAATATATGTATACAGTCAATGTCATGGTACATAAAATATATTATTTTAATATACACAGAGAGTAAATAAACACCTAAAATTACGTACAAGAGAAACATTAATAAAAACAGGTATACATGGCATATTTTTTTAAAACGACTGTCTTATTTTTGATTCATCACAGCAAAAAAAATCAAGACTTTGATGACTTACGACTAGATCATTCACTTACCTAAGACAGCGGTTGAGTGGAGACTCTGACCGAGTGTCTGTATAGAAAATCCTATTGCGATTTCTTAGACTAGCACTAGGAACATGAAGAAAGATCACACTGAGGAGTTCGGGTACATTAATTATCTGATTAAATATGT
The DNA here is from genome assembly GCA_015342045.1 of Leptinotarsa lineolata. Classification (NCBI taxonomy): domain Eukaryota; kingdom Metazoa; phylum Arthropoda; class Insecta; order Coleoptera; family Chrysomelidae; genus Leptinotarsa; species Leptinotarsa lineolata. Next base: position 6,690 of record WOGR01007511.1, on the reverse strand, counting down.
TGAATATAAATAGTACATCATTCAGGCTTCGACGATCCGACAGAGTTGGCATGTCAAAATGTTCTAGTTGAGTACTATAGCAGATCATGGAGGGTGACTCTTTATTTTTTTGAAATAGGTGTACCTAAGAAATTTATTCTGTATTTTTTCTATCATCTCTGAATAAAATGCTGTTTGAGGATTCCAGATTGTTGAAGCGTATTCGAGCTGACTTTAGGATGTGTAACTATTTCATTGAAATGAGTAAATTGAGTATTTAGAGTAAGTACCAAACACCAATCCCCACCTGAGACCTTACAAGCTATATGGAATACATTATCATGATTTTTTGTGCTGAAAACTTATATCCGAATAAGAATTTGTTGCTATATCTCCAAAACGAAACATTATGTTATTTAAAGTAACAACAGCCACCAACCCCTACCCAAACCCTTTCTAACTAGATATAACGTGTCAACAGGATAATTTTTCGCGATAAAAACACGTTATGGAATGAAAATGCGGTGCTATTTTATTGATAATTAAGAATACTCCATCCGACGCGACGCCTTACAAACTAATATGAAAAGTATCATCAGGGGGTATTTCATGTGGTAAAAAATATATCAAAATTAGTATGCCGTACTATTTCATTTAAACGAGTTGCTCGATTTTTCAGAGTAACATACTTCCATCAACCCCCACCCGAGACCTGACAAATTAAATAATAATAATGATTAATCGTCCAAAATAGGAGGAAAGGCGGATGAAATATCGAGATTTTCTCTTAGAACTTCATAGACTCTATCCAGACCATTCTGTTGAGATAGTCGTTATGATCTTTGGAGAACTTGGTGGAATGATGACCTCTCTACTCTTGAATCTCAAGATCATGCCGAATTGCCACATTTGGACAGAAATTTTGGCCGGACAAATGCAGAAGGTGGTCATTCTCATTGCGTCTGCTTATGGCACAAGATTCTCGGATCCAATGATCACTTATTTCACGGTGTGTAAAGTGGTCACTTGCTGATGATCCTGGCGCTCCTTCCCGAATATGTCAGGGCTTCGGGGACAGGGCCCGACCAGCTTAGCCTTCGGGAACAAATAATAATAACAATAATAATGCTAAAAAAAGGTTGGTAACAGGATCTATTTTGTCTTAAAAAAAATTGTTTTTTGCCGAAGTTTCGAATTTGATTAAATTCTTCTTCAGGGCTCTGTAACAAAGAATTTTCATGAACATACCTTCCACAAAACTACGATTATTATCGTTTTAGTTTTATAAGAATTAAAGAGTTCTTAATTGAATTAAGAAACTTCCGATATTTTATCCGTTTTTCCTCGTCTTTTCGGGCGATATTTGTCTCGCCAGGAGCAGAAAACTCCACGACAAATATCGTCTTGCTCTGGTGGTCGAGATGGGCTGCATCAGGCTTATTAGCTTGTATGAGCCTGAGGGTGGGGAACGAATAGTTCCAATAAATTTGGCAATTCTCGTTACCCATAACGGATTCAATATCCCCCGGAGCGTAGGGCAACACCGGTGTCTCGTCAATACCGTAAGAAGGTGCCGTAGATGGTGATAAATCACTCTCAGGACCGCGTTATGTCGATGGATATAGGCCGAGACCGCATATGCTGGAAATACTAACAGCGAGTGCATTAGGGTCTCGGGCGCCTCGCGGCAGGCCCTGCACCTTGTGTCAGGAACCTCTATACCCATCTCGCGACTGTGGTAGACTAAGGTATTGAAGACACAATCCTGGCATGCCATGATGAACTCAGTTTCCGACTCCAGCCCAGTCAGGCGCTTTGATATGCCAAGATCTTCATTGTTATTGAAGAAGACCCCATACATTGGCTTATCCTTGTGTTGTCGCAGAAATGAGGTGATCTCTGCGGCTTTTATATGAGCCTTTTGCTGAAGGGGTTCCAACTCAGTGACAGAGTTGTGATCGCCTCATTCAGTGTCGAAAACTAAAACGAGTTCATCAGCTCCTCGGGCAGCTGCTCTAAAGAGAAATGCTCCAATTCCTGTTCTCTCATGATCGCGGACCATGTAGACAAGGGGATTATTATTATTATTATTATTATTATTATTATGGTCTTCAAACTTCTGTTATATTCATTAAATAGAGCAGAGAAATATAAAATAATTTTTAGTTTATCAAAATAAAAATTTAAATATGAAGTAATTCACTTATTAGCTTTTTACAGGCCACTATCAACATCTCTCACGGAATTTATTTCATTATTGTCACGAATATAATAATATTCTTAATGCATGTGATTTTGCTCATTACTATATATCAATGATTACGCAAGAAAAGTGAACACTCAAAAAACTTGTTTGGACAAGATATTCATTGAAAGCATTAAAAACATTATTGAATCCAATAACCTTCAAATATATTTTAACCGATTATTACCCAATCATTCTACAAAAATAAGCAAAAGCAACATCAAGATTCTGAACATTTGGTTTATTATCTTACGTGTAAGTGAAAGTACACATTATGAAAAAACTGAAACTAATTTAATGAAGACAAAAGGATAGGTGATTAATGGAATATTGACTTCAGGAAAAAAAAACAAACTGTACTAGCAGATGATTAAAAAGGTTGATAATTTTGATTTGCATAATGAAAATAAAAAGTATTAAAACAAAGTAACTTAAATTATTCGGAAGCCAAAACAAATCATTGAATTGGGAGAAATAGTTTCTCTTGAAAAAGTTTATGGAATACTATTACCATGCGATTTCTATAGACTGCATTAATGTGAACAATGAGATGATACCAACTGCAAATAGCAATCATGAGTTCATCAAATACTATAGAGGCGTAGGAAACAATTCATCAAAACAAATCGTTAACAGCGCCCAACTCATGATCGAAAGGTCGTGAGTTCGGTACCCACCTCGAGTAGACATTTTTTTCAAGAGAATTTATCTAAATAGTTGAAGTTGGGATGATTATGCAAGGTTTCATGGCTGACGGACTCGAAATGCCATGATGCTCCCTAGGTGGCTCAGCGAGTTATTAACATTGCCTAGCCAGAACATGAGACTAATGACCAAAGTAGTCGATGGCATTGACACCAAAAAAAATCTTCCAAAACAATAACGATACAAATATGTCAAAAAAATTTGATGATGAGGGTGAAAACACCATCCAATCTGGTAGTGATGATGGAATTACAACCGAAATTTTGTAGCCACTAATTGATTTGATTTCAGAACTTGTAGCGTATTTGAGTAATATTATTTTCGAACTGGAAAATGTCTCAGTTCATTCTACAGAACTATTACATTTATATCAATTGTAAATAATAAGATAATTTTTGTGTACGAAACATGGGTGAAAAAAAAAACGGGGTACCTGGAAAAACTAGGGCAGTTAACTCGAGCGAGCCAGGCGAGAACATTGTTATTTATTCAGTTGTTTATATCCAGATCGGAAAAGGGGTGATGGTTTAATCGTTAAGTTCAATTGTGAATTGATGTATCTTCGGGTAAAAGATATTTATACGATTATTATATCTGCTTTCCATATAGTAGATAATGTAATTTTATATAATGAGATAAAATGAGTTGAAAAACTACAGACTTATCACATTGATATCAATTGTAGAAAATAAGATTACATATCTGATTATATTCTCAAACCATTCAAAAACTTTTTTCGGTTAGTCATAAATTACTGCTCAAAAAATTAGAACTATTTTGATAACGCAGAAGTTTACCGATAACAAAATATTTGGTTGATACCGGTTAATATTAACAATGAGTAAGTACAAGTATTATACTTCACAATGTGTTATTATAACAGTTGGGCTGAAAAGCTCGTAGGCTAACATAGCAAAAAAAAATTTAATTTCATGATTCAATATAGCTGTCTTCGAGGGCAATACAACGATTATAGCGGCCATAAGACTTTTCGATATTAATTTCATAGTACGATTTGTTTTCAACTTCAAACTAGGGCTAAGTTTTGACTATTACCTCTTAATGGGCGCTGAATATCTTTCCAGCGATCATTCTCTTGAGATCTGATAACTGAAAAAAATCGCTGGGGCCATATCTGGTGAATACAGTGGATGCAAAAGATATTGAAATCCTAATTCCTGCAATTTTGCTTTCGTTTTCATTGATTCGTGAAACAGTGCATTGTCCTGATGAAACAGCACTTTCTTTTTCTTCTAATGGTAATGTTTTTCCGCGATTTCGTCTTTTAAACGCTCTAATAACCCTATTTGATAGTCGCTGTTCATGGTTTTTTCCCTTTCAAGATGGTCGGTGAGTATTATACCACGCGCATCCCAAAATACTGATACCATAATCTTGTCAGCCGAGTCGGTTCACCATGTGTAGTCCACTCGGATGATGATCGTTTTGATTTGACACATATCGACGCCTAAATTCGTGTTTTTCATGATGGAACAGCTTCAAACACTTCTCAGAATCATTGTTGTTTTTGGTAGATTGTGAGCTCGCGTGGCACCCACTTTGAACAGAGCTTTCGCATACTGAAATATTCATGCACACGTGACTTTGATATCTTTAGAGCCTCAGCTATTTCGATCAACTTCACTTTACGCTCATCCAAGATTATTTTGTGGACTTTTTTTGATGTTTTTGTCGGTAACAGACTCTTTGGAGCGTCCACTGCGCGCATCGTTCTCGATGCTCATTTCACCTCGTTTAAACTCAGCAAACCACTTTTCAACCGTTGATTTTCCTGGTGCAAAGTCCGAATAATGTTTATCAAGCCAAGCTTTGGCTTCAACAGAATTTTTTATCGCCAAATGAAACTTTTTTTTATCCATTTTCTTCAAACTAACAAAAGTTGCTTCACTGGAAGTGTTCTATCCCACAAACTAATAGTCCGACAGCTGTAAAATTTGTACCCGTGTCTTTGAAGGTTAGGGTTAACTGAAAATCATATGGGTTTACCACTAGTAGCGTCATCTGTGTGTAAGCCTACAAACTTTTCGGGCCATCTATTAAATTAGTTGAATAATGTGATTTTTTTTCATACTGTGTCACGCATATTGTTAGCGACAAATGGAAGTTTTTTTATTTATAGATATAATGAAAATTTTACTTTGCAGTTAGTTTGTGCTTGAAAAATAAGTAAAAAGCAACCTCTTTTCTTTTGTTATGTTGCTACTCTAAACCTGTCAAATTTTACATTTCTTTGGAAAATCCTCAAAAAATAAGTTTTTTTGTAAATCTCGGAAAATTGCAAAAAAGTTGATCTGTTTCCATTTTTCTACCCTTGCTCGAAATTTGGACTCTACTGTCATTTCGATTTTTTCCATTTTTTTTTATTTTTCGAATCTTTCGCTCTATCGGTTCGAACGAAACATGATTCAAATTTCATAATTTTGATGAATACGAGACTTCAATGTCATATCTTGCCCAGAAAATACCCACACTGGCCTGTTACCAGAAAAAGAAATAAATAAACCTGCAGTAATTCGTCTTTGTTGTTGCAAAGTTCATTTAGTTTTTTCATTTCATTGTTAAACCGATTTGGATTTTCAATGTATGGACGTTAATATGCTAGTAATCAAATAAACGTATTCCTCTTCATTCTTATAGACTTTCATCCAGTTTGATTATTTTTCTGACCAATAATTCAGTTACAAACTAACCCAAAATATCATACTTTTCTGTGAATTGAACATTCGCCTACAGTTTCATAACTATCCAAAAGATTTTTGTTCTAGCGATCTGTACTTAACATGATATGAAACTTCGTGATTTCAAAATATTAAAGACTAATGCCCGACTAATGTCGGGAAGAAAATATTAGGTACTGATCAAATCGAAATAAAGTTTTCCTTTAGTTGGCTTTTGAAAAAAATTTTAGTTTTGTCAAATTATTGCGTTTAATGAATCGTACATTTATAATTCACAAATAAATTTTATGTACAATTTTATCCATACAAGATAAAGTAGAAATCGTTCTTTTATGATGTGAGAATGTACAGGGCCGTAGCGAAAAAAAACCAGGGGGGGAGGGAATCCACATTTTCCCAACCCCACCAGCGAAATTTCCCAAATTTCGAAAAAATGAAAGCCGAGGGATTAGTTACTGCTACAATATATTAATTTTCTTACTTAGCTATCCAAAGATTGACTGAATTCTTATCCCCGATAGGGTATGCACAAACAAAAATAAATTTCGGTAATTATGAAAATAATAATGGGAATTAATCTACTTTGGACTAAGGTCCTTGGTCTTCTACCATATCCACTATGTATAGGAATATTCAATACAAATGAAAGGAAAAAACACTTAAATAGTATTATGCTTATTAAGAAAAACAGGAATTGAAATGTAAATAAACTCTTTATTCAAATGAACAGAGGAACTTTGATGGTTGAGCCGAGGATTGAGTCGAAGAATAACATTATATACAATAAGAGTGAAAAAATGAAATTATCGAAGTTTTACCCTTCTGTTCGTTAGTTTTGTCCAGGCTTGGACTAACTCCTCTGAGTCCTCCAGTGAGTCCACTAGATCTTGCTCGCATTGTATTAGGAGCAATGCTTCTAGTCGATTATCATACATGAAGGATCTCAGAGAGTTTTTTATAAATTTCAGTGAAATGAAGGATCTCTCATTTGATACGACAGAATAACCGGCTGTTACAACGAGCCTCAGCACGTTTTGCGCCAATTTCAGCGCGCCCTCAGTC